>JAVCKT010022024.1:0-14250 GCA_032273925.1 Rhynchotus rufescens
TGAAGAACAGCTAATGGTTCATTCTGGACTGCTGAGCTTTATTAGTAACTCCCTTTACCCATGCAGTTCTCTTTATTTAAAGATTGGTATCTCTTTTCATCCTTATGAATCACAAAATTTCACATGCAAGTATAGTTATGTTATAGCACTGACTTTTTTAGGAAAGCTTAGGAAACTGGGTTTCATTTCATCCTTTAGCGTACTCTACACTGCTCTTTTTTGGATGAGGCTCTAGCTAGCACATTTGGGAGAGAACAGAGGACAGAGCAGGATGGGTCAGCACTCCATGATGGGTGCATTTTCTGAGATACGAGGAAATACTGTATAGGGAGAAATGCTTGCAGCATTCTGCTTAAAGGAGAAAAGCAGGAGAGTACAGTCGTTTTTTTTGGGGTTGTGGCAAAAATATGCTTTTCAAGTTGTTTTCTGGCATGGCCTGTGTACTGCTTGACCATTTCCAGTCCAAAAGTTGATCTGCAAGTAATTCTGAATTTTATGTTCAAGCACAATGTTAACTGTGGAGTGGTGCATCAGGACACTTGGGTACATGCTTTTTAATGGAAGTTGTCTCATAGGGATTTAAAGGACTCTCTCCTTTGGCCTCTGGAGGCCTATGGCTTCTCATCTCTATCACCTTCCTAATACTACCTGGTCTAGGACATTTTTTCCTTTGCTGCCTTAGGTTTTTGGGAAATATCTCCTTTTAAAGAACTAATTTCCTCATGTGGAAGAAGAAACTGGTGCACATTATTTCAGACTGTTTTTTATTGCAAAGTTCCCTGCAGCCCACCCTACTTCTGGTTAAATGATTCCTGTATCTGGCCAAATCCCTTCAGTTTTCATCTTTGCTAGAATCAACTATTAAAGCAAAAGTACAGATGATTATCTACTGTCATCTTTGGAGGAAAAGGTGAAGAATTTGAAGGCAAATATTGTTTATTCGTGCAGCTTGGGCAGGAACAGCAATCTTACCACAGAATTAGTGGAGGAAGGGAAGTGGTATGATTTGTTGCTTTGATTTGACAGGCAATTTTCAGATCTGGATCAAAAAGTTATATTCAAAGTTTTATAAGTGACTGCATTTAGGTTTAGCTTTAGGGGAGAAAAGTGTTATTTTTTTCTGTAGATTCAGAGTGAAGATAGAAGTTTTCAGTATGGCATGGTACTTTGTAGTGATTTAGTTCTGTTGTAGTGTCTACTGAAGCCAGATGTGACCAGAGCCTTGTTGTGCTATGCACTGCATAAGCATGGAGCTAAGAGCTTAGAAATAATAATAAAAATAACTGGGCTGATTAATCTATGAGTAATGAATCAAAATAATGGATGTGTATCGTGTCCTTTTCTAATTTACTTCCTTATGATCTGTGGGTACAAGTATATCATTCAGATAAGTAAAAGTGATCAGGTTCAAAGTAAGTGATTGGTCCCTTATCTGTATGGTTGATATATCACTGTAGTGATCATATACTTGGGGTCATTTAAGGCAGCTGTTGCTGAAGGGGAAACTTTTTCCAGATGTCTTGTAGGAAGCACAAGCAGCTAAAATGATTTGACAGCAAGTCAGAAACCCAGACAGGAGTTGGCCAAAGCAGCTGGGCATGTTGTGCATGTTGTTTTCCTTCTGCCCTGCCCCAGTCCATGAGCTGAGATAATAGCTTCTGCGTGTTGTGACTCTAAAGTGAACAGGCCTGATACTAGCTTTGCCTCTTATCGTGAGGCAGCTGCAGAATTGCTTTCAAATTGTTTTACAATTGGGTTTTGCTTGTGAACCTCTTGAGCAAGGCAAAACTGACAGGAGAAAAGTTTGGAGCAGGAGGGAGCAGAGAGGAGGCCAGGAGGTTGAGAGTGGAAAGATGAGGTTAAAGGGAGGACAGAAAATGCTCGTAGCCACAGGAGTGCCTGGGTCAGTACAGAGAGCACTGAATCTTTAACCTTTGCGTGTGAGAAGCAGCATATATGGTGCAAGCAGGTGCTGTTGCATGAAGGACCTCATTTTACCACCATTTGTGCAGAACCTAGCATAGCCAGTGCCTGGCCCGTGCTTAGACAAAGTGTAATGTGCTAGAGGAAGACCACTATCCTTTGTGCCTCTAACAACTGTCTGCACATGGTGAAACTAAGTCTAGTTGTTTGGACAAACACAGTATCCATTTAGCCTCGAGTCTTGTTTAGAACTGCTAGAAAAAGAAATTACAGCCATCATTCAAGCAAGGATGGTACTTAGTCATGAACAAAACTTTCCAGGTGAAATTCTGGCCTCTAATGGGACAGTTAGTTTTTCTGTAGATTTTCTCTGACCACAGTTCTACCCTCCCTTGCCAGGTTCTGGGCTGAAATTAGCACTACTGCTGAGGTGCTTCCTCACAGTGAAATAAAAGTAAAATACTCTGCAATTCAACAATTCTGTAAGCAGTGACTTTGTTTAAGTAACTTTATAATGTATCCTGGTTCTTTTCCCCATAGATGCCTTGGCTATAATATCCTGGAGTACCGTAGAATAAAATAAATCAGCTTTTACAAACTCATAAACACATAGAAGGGAATGTAAACCAATTTCTGATCTAGTTGAGGTGTGCTGAGATTTCATAGAGTGGCAGGAAGCTTGAGTGGATTTTGAAATTGCTCTTGAGCCTGTGAATTCATCTCTCCTTTTTCTCCTCTGCCTTTAACTCTTTGTAGGCTGACTCTATATTCAAACCTCCATCTGGTCTCCCTTTGTACATAAATGTGCTGGCCTGCCTTGCATAGGCATGGATAGCTGAGCCCAGGTGTGCATACATACACAGGCGCACAGGTTTCACCACCCTGTCCAGCCTTCCCAAGCATTTTAAGAATGAAGTGTGAGTTAACCCAGGTTTTTCTCCCTTGTAACCTATATGCTTTCAGCCCATCTGTGAAGCAGGGTTTGGTATGGTGTCTTTGCCTTGTCTCTTGCTATTGAATATTCTGCTGGCCATAGCATGTCTACTTTCATCCTAGAGATAGGTTTATTGCCAGAGGAATCAACTGGTAAAATGTGCAACACAGTTCAGGTTAAGAGGTGATTGGTCAAGTTACTGCTGTGTCTGGAGGGAAATCTGTGAGAGCAAGGCACCTGGTGGGAAGCAGCAGAGAGGGGATGGGGTTGTCATGGCAACCTTGTGCTGAGTGTCCAGGGCTCCCTGAAGCCTCCCCCTTGTCATATGCTTGTTGCAGAGGAGAAATGCACAGCACCTCTGCAATGGGATCACTCGGTTCCTCCAGTTGTCAGACATCATAGAGAATGGGAAGTTGAATGCTGAAATAGTGCAGGGAGCGGCTGAGGAGGTAGACAAACTGAGGCTAGGAGTGCTCCAAGCACTTGCAGAATTGATGGAGTCTGGCCTCAGTGATGGTGTCTCTAGCTCCTAGCTTCTGTTCCATTATGTGTACAGGATCAGGCTTACAGGTGCCTTGTGTCACACAAGGTGGTAATGCTTTGCTGTTGGAACAGGAGCCCTGTCTGGGTTGACTCTCAAATGCATCTAGATGGGAACTGGTTGTGTGCTGTGCTGCTGGGAAGCTTCTTCTGAGGTCTGCTATCGTATTTAGTATTCAGAGCGGAGTCCCATTTGCTGATTGTGCTGATGGGATATGAAAGGCAGGATAGAGTTTTACTGCACAGCGGTTGACCTTGCTCCAGAGATATTACTGACACACAGCTGCTATTCAACATTTGAAAATACTGTACTTGTTATGTGGATCTATCTGCTAAGAAAAGCAATTAGACTTTGGAGTGTCATGAGCTGTCATTTTAAAAGTACCTATACACACGGGAGGGTGAGGATGGTTCCTTGTCTCAGGCAGTGGTGGAGTTGTGGGGGATGCAAACAGCAGTTATGGTTGAGCTGAGTGCTGTGTCTTCCTTCCTGCACACTGGTTCCCTGTGTGTAGGTTCTCATCACGGTGCTGTGAGGGGCTGCTTGGCTAGGAGGTGGAGATGGGCAGGTCCATGGCTTCTTCAGGGCTCCCCATTGCTAAGGCAGTAGGCAGTCTTTGTGAGAGCTGAGTATCCCCAGTGCAGTCTGGGGGCTACTGATAAGGCAAACAGGCTGCGATGTGGCAAAAAGCACATTTTGCTGTTGAAGGCCTGTTCAATGATAAATTCTGATACAAGTTGGGCTTGTGCCTGGTAGTTTATCCTTTAAAACTTTTTAATGTCAGTATTAAGTAAATAAACTGCTTGAACAAGAGACTCAGACTGACAACTCTAGAGTCTTCACCAGGACCCTGCTCCCACCTTCCTTGTTTCCAATGAACTTAATAGGACAACTTGAGTGTTTGAAGCTCAACACTCAAGGGGAGGGGTGGGTGAAAACCTTTAAAATTATCACAACACCTCAATCTGGAATAATAAAGGCAGAAAGTTTGGAAGAATCTTAGTTTACCGTTACTATTTCACCTGAAGTTTAAATTTGTATGCCTCGCAAAACCTCAAATCTCAAAATCAAAATGGAGCAATTTGAAGTTATTGGACTAAAGTGTGCAGTGAAACCATCTGAACTGTATTTCAATTGATTGTCTTGGGAAAATTGGCAATACTTTAACTTCCTAGCTTATTTTGAGACATTTTTGGCAGTAAGAAAATCTGTCCTATCCTTGTTTCTCTATGTAGTCTGATGTGAGTACACAGAATGGATATTTCTGTTGTATTTGGTTATATGGGGCCCCTGAAGTCTCTGTGCTTGGTGCCCATCTCCAGGAATAGTGGCTGTGCCTCAGCCTGCAGGCTGTGTCATGCTGGTCACTAGTCGCTTGTGCAGGAGGAGCTGCCCTTGCACCTAGCAATGATAAAATTGCATTTGGTTGCACTGCAGTGCTGGTTGGGGTTGAAACACCAGGAGTGTTAGATCACACACATGGGTTTGTCAGAGACAGATGGCTCTAGGAGACCCATCAGCTCAATATGAGGAGAATTAATGCAGTTTTTATTGAACTTACTTTTCTGGCGATATGGGCCTGGAGGATAGAAAGAGTTCAAAATCAGGAAAAAAACATTTTTTCTAGAACCTTTATGATTTTTTCCCTGCCTTACACTCTCCACATCTATACCCTCTCTCCTTCTCTACTTTGTGCTTATTAATCTCCTAATCTGACTGTCCTATCTGAGGTGCATGAGAAGTGCCTATAGTGGGGTAGGAGACTTGCAATGGATGGTCAAGAGTGGCTGTAAATCTGAGATTACTTGAAGGAAAAGCAAAAGTTGTGGGAGATGGGCACCATGGAATGAAGCTGTGGCTGCTTAAGGTGTCAAAGCATCGCGCAGGTCTGTTTGAGTTGGTGGGGTAGAGCCATGAGGAGTTACCTGCATCTAGCAAAGTAGACAAGAAACAGAACATTGGACAGAGCTTGGAAGAAGATAACATGGGCTTTGTCCAAGTATTTCCTTATCAAAAGAAACAATTTGTTGCCTGTGATGCCTGTCTCCTCTCTCCTCCCTCTGCCTGTCACCATCCTGTTAATGAAGCTGGTAATAAGCAAAGCAAATCCTGTTAAGTAATTAATCAGGAGGCTTGAAGCTGTGGAACAGCATTCATTCTTGCAAAGCCAGAGATCTCTTCGTTGAGAAGCCCTATAGCACAAATGGATGGCTGGTGCTGGACAGGACGGTATGAGGAAAGGGGCTGCTGCTGTCTGCTTGTTTGACTTGTGCGGGACAGTGATTAAAAGAGGGGTCAGAACCCAGGAATATGCAATTGAGCCTCCCAAGGGTGAGCCCTGCCTATAGGAAATACTTATGTGGTTTAAGGATGAGTTCGTATACACGTCATGTGAGCTCAGCTTCATCATTTGGTTCCCCTTTCCTTTGTTCCCAGCTCCAGAAAAGAATGCCTAAAATTTCCTTACTCAAGCTTAACTCTAGCTGTGTTCTTAGTAATTAAATGCCTCATTTTGTAAAAGACTGTAACATCATTTACTTGTATCACACAACTTTGCTATTTATCATTTTAAAACCACATTTTGTCATCTAATAACAGCCTTCACCCAAAAAAAAGGCAAAACAAAAGGACAGACCATCTGCTTTTGGTAATCCCCCAAGCCAACCTAAATATTCTGAGCTGAACATAAAGAACTTGAAAGTTTACCCAGAAGGGAAATATTTGGCTTCTCTATCTCATGCTCAGAATAAATGTTTTCTTCAATTTCTCCTTTACTGAGCAGAGATGCTTTCCCACAGCCTTCAGGAGCTCTGAGAGTGTGGAGGGGGAGATTCAAGCTGCACGGAAAAGACTGCTGGAAAACCAGGAGCACCCTGGCTGTGATGGATAGCTGAGGCTGTTTCTGTCCCCATGGACAACTGGGCCTTCCTCCACAACTGAAGGCACTTGGAGATGCAGAGCAGGATTCCAGGGTTTCTGCTTTATGCAGTAGCTCATCTCTCCAGTATTCCCTTTTTCACAAATTTACTGGTTTAATGCTTTGTTAGAATAAGAAAAACTAGTTAATTATTCCATATGAGAGTCTGCCTCCCCACATGCCTTCCTTACCCACACCCACTTCTGACCTCCCCATGGCTATATATTTATCTTCTGTTAGTTCATTTTATTTGGAGCTGAATAAATTGGGAAAGCTGGAGTGATTCATGTACTGTGGATTGCATATTGATCTGGCACACTTTCCTCTTTAAAGTCCCCATCGGTCATGCCGATCAATGGTTCCTTCAGGCTGGGTATCTGTGTTTCCAGTGCTGGGAGAGGAGGTGCATTTTGGAGGAAGGTCTGTGGGCTTCATACTCTGTACCCAGCCCCCTTCATTTTGCACTCTTTCCTGACAGGATTTTGGGTACTGAAAACTATTTTAAGGCAGGGCTTCTTTGGCTGTAATCAAGCCTTCAGCAAGGGGCTGGCTCAAATACCTTGAAAGGCTACACTAGAGGCATTAGCATGCCTCTAATGGCAAGCCTCTTATAAGGCTTGAGAAATTCCAGCTCACCAAGTGGATAGGGACCATGTTTCAGTGTACTTTCTTGGGAGTAAAGTAATGTGTTGTTTTGTGGGAAGCTAGACAATTATTGCCGCTTCCATGGAAAAGCACAGTTTTCTCATCAAGATGGAACACTACTGAGGCATTATTATTCTGCACTAGGATATCATTGCATCTTCGAGCAGAGCTCCTAAAACACTTTACCAAGGTACAGCAGCATGATCTTCCTTGGATACAGACACAACTAACATCTCCACAACTAAATGGTACTGTTTAGGCACTCATCAGAAAGCCATCAACACCACCAAATCCACCTTTCAGCATCCTGACTCCCTTTTTTGTCTGAATCGCTGCTACATAGAGCTGGGTAGTGCAACACAATAAATCTGGGTCCATAACACATTTTTCAATCCTCTAGTCTTGGCAAGCAGTTTTAAGTTGGCTGCTGAGGTGACATGCACTAAAGTGCTATAGGTCAGTGATTTTTCTACGTGCAGCTTGAGTATCATTGAGGGTCAACACATTATGTATAAGATGTAAAAAGAGACTAAGAAAAGCCAACCTGTTGTCAGCAGACTTAACTGAGGTCCTCTGAGATCAGAAAAACTGTTCTTCCCCAAGAATCTGAATGAGATCAGAAACAAAAGACAGAAAGATCAGAATGTGTGTTAGGGCTAAATACTCAAACACAAGGATAATGCAGGATGGCCTTTAAGTCTGTTTAGTTTTATTTTCTTTGTTTCATCCAGGTCATTTTTCCCTTGAGAGCCAAGGCCTTGTGTTCCATGCCAGATCTCCCTCTGAGGGAGACAAAGAAGCTCAGAGCCATTTCTGAAAATCTCAAGTCTACTAAAAATACTTGTGCATTTGGCATTTAAGTTCATGTTATCCCTGGAGGTTCTCCGGCATATGGTTCTAGGCACCTCTTCAGAGCTATCCAGTCTTCCTATGGCCATTTTAGAAATACAAGGGCTTTTTTCCAGCCTTAGAGCCTATACTAATGCTGCTAAGTTGAGTTGATGGGAGTTGGGAAACCTTCTTCTGCCACTTAGTCAATCCAAGGCTTTAGACAAGTCCTCATCTCTCTCCACAGCACAGGTCCTGGACTATTTCTGTTATGAACAGCATCACCAAGACCAGCAAGGAGGATTTGGGCTATATTTTGCTACATGATGCAACCCTAGTTGGATTGTCAAAGTTTTCCTTCCATCACAAACTTTCTGAGCAAACCCAGTCCTTAGCTGAGACTTCTGGGAACTGATGTGACCAAGTTTCATAAGGATCTGGTTGTGTATCTGTTCTACGTGGTCTATTTCTTCATCTTAGATGCACAGTGGTAATGGAAGACTGGTGTGCCTTTTCTGCAAGCCTGAAAAAATTCTTCAGCAGCTTCAGATGTGCTAACACATTCTGCCTGCCAAGTTCAGGGTGACTGGAGCATCTGACAGACAGCAGCTTCTCTGTGTAAAACATTAATAGCTTTCCAGCTTTGCCTCTGGATTTTTTTGCTAAGACCTGAGCTGCCTCTGCAGATGTCAGTCCACGACAGCACAATTACTTCCCAAACTCAACACTTCTGAGGAGGCCTAATGGCATCAGCATGGAAAGGGAATGCATTGCCTGAGAGTGATTAAAGGAAATGTTGGGGCATGAAGAGACTTAATCAAGGTTCCACTGTGTGGCACAGGCAGAGGGCAGCTGTGGGCCTGTGCAGTCCCCACTGAGGAAGGTGAATGTCATTTCAGAGAGATCTCCAAAACCGGATTGCACAAGGTAGCTGGGGCAAAACTTTGTGCCATGGTCCAATTCTACCATCTTTTTCATTTCTCTTTCACTTTCTTCATTTCATGTACCTTTTAAACTATTGTGCTTCTTCACCTCATATTCCTGGAACCTCATGACTGTGCTCTGCTCCTCTCCAGTGATGGCTGTTCTAAAGGGAAATTGTTCAAGGACCTAAACATGATAATGCAATATAAAATCTCAGCAGCTTTTTTTCTTTTGTATATGATTCACAGTTTGGTCTTTTGGGAAAACTCATGCCAATGAAATATGTCGTCTTTGTGAAATTTAGCCAAGCTGAGGGTTTTCCCTGTTGAAGATTTCTGGAACTGCAAATGTTAGAGGTTTTTGTACAAATCTGTCTTGATGGTTTTCACTAAGTGCAACTGATGCAAGATTTCTTTTTTAGCCACATGATCTCACACAGATTTGAAAATAAATTCATTTTCTCGGCCAGAATGGAAGAATCCTTTTATGAAAGCAACATAAGCTTCAAATCAGAAATGATTCATTGATAAACACCAAAACATAACGTGCCATCTTTTGTACATGTGGGCATTAAAAGATCAACTAACAGAAAATGGTAGAGCTACTTTGAACTCCATATAATTTGCCATGTTACAAGGCAAGGGAAAGACTCATGAAATGAACTCAGCAGGGCTCAAAAGTAAATTGCTATAGAAACAATCTTTTCTTAAACAGTATGTGTCTTTTTGCATCTCTTTCCACTTCTCTTGCTGTCTCGCTTATGATCTGCAAAGCTGCTTCTGCTCTTGCTCTGTATGGAGAAGGACACCGACTTGAGGCCTGTCCCAGACCATAATGTTCAGAATCACTGGAATTTGAATCAAGAGAGAAAACTAGGCAGGCTCCTACAGATATTTGTTTAGTAACATAGTGCTTATTGACCTCTCAAGAGTTTGCAAAGCTTCAGTTGCCTGCTAGAGAGACAGATGTCTTTAAAGACAGCAGAAAAAGCTGCTGTGTAACTAGCAAGGCAGAGAGAAGACAGAGCAGCTTAGAGGATGGGCTCCTGTGATTCACATGCCTGTGAAGATAATCCTGTATTGTGAGAGCATCAGACTGGCTGGGCAGGATCTTGTCGATCCCTGGTGAGCTGACAGTGAAGTCCTGTGTACTGATTTTACAGGTAATCTGCACCAGTTTGCATGTGACAGGAGGCAACTCAGGGTCCCTGGCAGAAGCTTTGAGGCATGGAATAAGTAAGCAAAGTTGATAGTCTCTGCCTGCACCATCCCTGATTATCTGAGGAGGCACTGTGTGTTATGTCCTCCCTTTGTGCTGATGGGGCACAAGCTAGAGGTGTGTGCAGAAAGGGTGACTAAGAGGGCATAAAAGCACTGGTTTAGCTCAGGACTGTTGTGGCCCAGGAGCTTCTCTGGCCTTGGCAGCTTTTGCAGCAGAGATTCAAAGCGATGTGAGCAGAGAATGAAAAGTTAGCTGTGCCTCCTGTGCTCTCATACAGCATAGTCTGCAGGCAGAAGCAGCAGCTTGCTATATGGTGATGTCTACTGGCTATTGGGCATGACAACTGTTTGCTCCTGATAGCAGCAGGTCTGAGGAGCTTAGTAGAGCCTTTCTTGGAAACACCTCCAGCTCCCTGTTCCTTTGCTGCTTGAGGAGAGCACTGCCTCTTCCCAATCTCCCCATGTTCCCCCTCAAGACACCCGTCACCTTCACCTGGGACCTTGGTTGATATGGTCATATCCCTGTCCTCATGCATTACAGCTGCAGCTGGGCTCTGGCTGATTAGATGGTCTAATGCTTCAACCTAGTTCCTTTTCTGAATACTCATACTAGTAATGTCATGGGTGTTTTGCTTTGGCCCTGCTGCCATTAACCACCACAACCCCCTTACCTACTTGACCCTCCCTGGTGAAACTTACTGTGAAGAGATGAGAATAGAGTGGAAAAGGAATAGGGTTACATATTTACTAGCATGTTAATATTTATAAGTATTATGAACCAGATTAATTTCCATGCACTATTTCACCTGAGATGCTTCACTTGCATATTTGTGAGGTGAAAATAAACAAAAATTTAAACATTTTCACTTTGTTTTAGATGAGGCATTATCCATCTCCCATTTATATTGGGAGTTTTTTTCTTTGTGCAGAACAAATCTCTTTCTGCCTCCCTCTGGCAGGTGGGAATCATTTCCAAACCTGAAGCCTGGGGCTGACTCTCTTCTCTGCATCCTGCAGCAGCCTCCTCTATGAAAATCAAAGATAAGGAGACTTTCCTTAGAGCAACACCATCAAAGGGTCAAGAGTATTATCATGGGGCAAAAAGTGCTAGCTAGTGCAAGCTTTTGGTGTGAGTGGTGCTATACAGATCCCCTCCCCATGGAAAGACAGAGCTGTAAGTCATAAAACTTCTGGAAAAAGACCATTCTCAAAGTTGCAGAGGAAGAAAATAGCAAGGTCCTTGATTGATGAGCTGTACTGACAAATTGTTGAGTGCGCTACCCATTAAACTACACTTTTCATCCTAATCCTTAGTGGTTCTTAATTTGTTGTTCAAAAATACTACTAGTTCTGTTTGGATTCCCCCAGTTCCCAAGGGAAAGCGTTTCTCATTGTGTATAGGAGAAACAGTCAAGTCTATTTCTAAAACTAGTTATCAGTATAAATTATCATCTAAAATCCTCTCCAGTTTACATTCCTACTTACAAAATCTCCTGTTAGAATTATTTGACAATGCAAATTCTCATGTACTGTCTTAATAGACCCTTCAAAGTCAGGGTGGGTTTTGATTTCAATTGCTTTTTTTCCTTCTAGTAATAGGATCTGCTATACATATGACAGATTTGTCAGTGGAATTTTAACAAATAATATTAAATGAACTTTAAATGCCATTTGTATCATCAGTTTTTAATTTCAAAAGTGTCACCCTATTGCATTTTGGGAGTATGTAAATGAACATTTCACCTACTAAATTTTATGGCAGCTCAACGTGTCAAGAATAGTTTCTGCTGATTTTTCTGTTTATTTAATCCTTGCAATATACAGGAAAGATTAGCTGTTCATATTTTATATATTTGTTTTATAATAGGTAGCTTTTTTCATTAATGAAATGATTTAGTATTATGCAGAATACAATACAAACTGTATTGAAAGCTGATGATGAAACTCAGCTCGGGCGGGGGGAGAAAGCTGGCTAAAGAAATTGAAATATATTACTGTGTAAGACCATGTGATAAGAGCTTTTAAAACCCTGCATTTATCTGACTTTGCAATGAGATATACAAAAAAGGAGACCTTGAACATTTCTGTTAGTTTTGAAATAAATGAAAATGGCCAATTTGGGTGTCTAGACTCACTGTGGGGATTTATATTCTGACAAACTACTCGTGCTATTTGAGAAAGTAGCATACTCAGGCAGTTAATACTTTCCTTATTTTTTGTATCACTTAAGGACCAAAGGAAGGATGCTGCAGAGATTAAAACCTCATTTTCTGGGAAGCTTCTTAAGCTTGTCAATAATACTTGAAGTAGAAAGGGAAGTACGGTCTCTGCAAGTGACGCAAACAATGTAAGACTTCAGTGAAACCTTCAACAGGGAGGTGGAGAGAAGGAAGACTACACAGGATCTGAAAATGTGGGTGAAGTCTGATATGACCAAATGCATGATCTGCCCTGAGGCCTGGACTCTATGCTCTACATGCATGGGATTGAGTCCCTGGGGTCTCTGCACACAGAAACAAGAGCGTTGGTTCCCATTTCATTCTGTTTCTACCACTAGTGTGTGTGTGTGACTGGTCCACTTAGTTTTCATACTTTAGAGCAGCTTGCAGCATGGGAGATGTGCAGCCCCAGAAAGCAATTTATTACTGCTCAGTAGGAGTGGGAATCTGCGCCTGGTACTGCAAGACCCCTGCCCACCAGTAACATCCCTAAAAAACAGGCAGAGTTTCCTTTTGGCTGAAATCAGTCTTCATTATGTGCAGATGGTGCTATGCTTCTCTGCATCCATATGGGACTGAGAAAAATTGGCTTGAATGCGTTAGAGCTACCCAGCTGTGTGTCTGGATGATGCTGGTAGAAGGGTTTCCAGGAGTGTTGACCTTCTTCAAAT
The DNA here is from genome assembly GCA_032273925.1 of Rhynchotus rufescens. NCBI lineage: Eukaryota > Metazoa > Chordata > Aves > Tinamiformes > Tinamidae > Rhynchotus > Rhynchotus rufescens. Next base: position 12,823 of record JAVCKT010022024.1, read on the forward strand.
GTATGGCTCTTCCAGATGGGATGCTGGGCTTGAATGCTGGGAACTGGGCATCTTGGGGAGTGCAGCAAGCTTGAATGCTCTTTGGTGCTGGCAGGCAAGAAGCGAATTTTTGGAGTCCCTTCTCCATGGAGCAATGTGACAGGTCTGAGTGACTGTGGTAGGGAACAGGGCTGAAATGTCATGTTAGGAAATAGCACTGTAATAGGAGCTTTGCCAAAGCAGGGCTAAAAAGGGAGAAGATTGAAAACGTGAATGCTGTAAGGAGTTTGGCCCTGCAGTCTGGATGTGCTTGAAACTTGAGTGCTGTTCTGATCCTAGGAATGGAAAAGGGGTTGTGCAAACTATTGTGCTTGTATAGGGTGGGAGGAAGGACTCTCAACCCCTTTTTATCCATGGCAAGTGCCCTGACATATCTCTATTGAAAGAACCCTCGTGATAAAGTGCTTATCACTTCATCAGATAAAATTAATTTAACCAAGAAGATATGCATCTTTCACGAAACTGTTCAAGTGAGAGACTCTCTCTTTTTCTTATGGGCTCTCATTTCTCTTCTGCAGCAGGATCCCTGGGGAGTTGCCAGCAAACTTTCAGGTGCCTGTACACTAATTACCATAACCCAGTAAACCACAGAGTGATGATAAATACCTCTCATTTGTTACTGGTGAGTGCTAACAGCAGCAGCAGGAATGGTGGAGGTGAAGTGGCATGGAGAGACATTGATTCTCAGCACAGAAAGATGGCAAATCATCAAACACAGCCTGTCCGCTTGTGCGTACCTGGGCATTCCAGTCTCCTGAGGCCTGTCTTTGCCAAGATAATGACCAGAGCAACTGTTGATTTGTTCAGACATAGGCTTAAGAGAATCTTATAGGCGGCTCTGACTTGGGAAATCAATACTCACACTTGCAGAGGGATTGGAAAGAAGGGGAATGCTGCCGCAGAGGAGCTTGTGTATGGACAGCTGCGGTTCGGTGATACAGCGCAGGATGTATGGAGCAGGCCAGGAGTCGTCTTGATTACCCTCTTAATTATCCTCTAAGGGAAATAAAAGCACCAGCAAAGGGCAGGGTGTAGCCCAAGCTGGTGAGGCCAGCGCTTCCCTGGGCATGGGAACACGTGTCATGTCAGCATGTGTCCCTAGCCAACCAGGACACGTGAGCACAAAGGACATTGTCCCTACTTGTGCCGTGTGAGTGGAGGCACGTAGTGACTAATACCCGCATGCGGAAGTGGCTACCTCACACCAAAGTTCTTATTTCAGCAGGGGCACAGCCCTTTATGACTGGATAAGTAACCTGCTTTGGATCATTTTGTTATATTGACATCATGATCTGTGCTAATGTGCTCAAACACAAGAAAGGATCATCATGCTAATTGCAATCCTCTTGTTATACAAAGATATCAGTGAACTAATTTCCCATGTTATTA
>JAVCKT010022024.1:14350-38059 GCA_032273925.1 Rhynchotus rufescens
CTTGTTATACAAAGATATCAGCGAACTAATGTCCCATGTTATTACCACAAACTGCAGACACCTCAGCTCCACCAACGGGCAGGATGTTTACCAAGACAGAACTGAGACTCTCTACGGCTGGCTGGCAAGCTGCGCTGTGGGCTATCTTGAGCGACAAATGGCTGACTGCACATCACTGGAGTTAGACTGGCCACAAGACAATTCTGATCTTTAAAAGGAGAAAAAAATGCAAAAACCTTCCCACCTTGCAGTGCCCCCTTGTTCTCGTAGCCTCTGTTTCCTCCTCTTCTGCTCATGTCCACCAAAATTAGAGATCCCTCAGATACCCGCACACACTTTCTAAACATGAATCACAATTATCCATTACAATCAGTGTGCAAGGAGGCTGTGCAACCTGCTTCCTTGGAGGTTTTTGAGATCAGATTGGATGAAGTCCTGAGTGACTTCTTCTGACCTCATAGGGAAGTTTGCTTTCAGCAGGAGGTTAGGCTGGAAAACCCTGATGCCCCTCCAACCTGAGTTATCCTGTAATCATAGGCACTAAACTCTTGGTTAAATATTGCTTATGGGTACCACACCAAGGGTGCTGGTAATATTTTTCCATACCAGTTGATGAAAAGTTGCAATAAATGCACATTTTGGGGTCATTGGTTGTTTTCTGTGGTTGTTTATTTAAAAAGGATTAGGGGATTTATTTGAGTAGAAACATATTGGTGGGATGAATTAAACTTGTGATTCATTCAAGTGTAGGATTGTGGTGTTTTTCTGCCCCAGCACTGGTTTCTAATGGGTGTGGTATTCCCTGGAGCATTACTTGACTCCTGTAAGCAGCTTTTCATATAGTACTGTAGCACACAGTTTTGGGAGAAGGGAGCTGGAGCCAAAACAGCCCTCTGATTTCAGGAAGCATGCTCTGCTGCGGTGCACTGCTCATCTCATTCATCCTAAGTAAATTTAAGGCTTTGAAATTACACTGATATCCAGTAAGCACAGTATTCTGTCTGTCATAGGTTGTGTGCACTCCGGGACAGGAAGGAGGCTCCTACTCTCCCACACCCAACTGAAACATCCAGATTGTAAGAAGAATTCATTCTGCACCCTGCTCAGGGTCAAATCTTCCTTGGTTTGTGGCTTCCTTGGTTTTCCAGTGAGAACATAGTCCTCTGAAATTTCACTTGTGTAGGCTTCTGCACAGATAGAATGAACTTTTTTCTTCTTCACCTTTAATGCAACCCTTAGAAGCAATGGTAGGAGCTGCACTCCGGGGGGGGGATCAACTGACTGTCAGCTGCTGGATGACGCTTTCATGTTTTGGTCTTTGTGACACCTATCTGTAATTCGCATGGGCTCTAGGCTGTTGATGCCAAGATGCAGACCTGAGATTTCTTCTTCATTCTAGCTTTCCTTGGAGGCAAGATACATGAAAAGTAAGGTTCAGGCTCCCCATTTATTGATCATCCTATAATTAAATAACTCTCTCTGATCTCATCCTCCTGAGTTAACCCCAGTTTGGGGCTTTGTGCTTTTCAGAGAAACTGCATCGTGTTTCAATCTCTTTTCAACTGCAGCGGAGAAGACCCTGTCTTCTTTACCTTCACCATTCCTGTACAGTTGGATTTCTTAGGAAGTGCTGTTGCACATTTCTAATTTTTCAGAAACCAAGAGGCTGGAGGAAAGTATGGGACTCTTGTCCCTAAGCAACTGCACTGGGTGGCTGAGCCCTCTCTAGTGTCTGCTGTCATACATCATGAAAAATTGCTGTTGGAAGAAGGCTCTGCGAAGACTAATTCAGATTATATAGAGAAATTCATCTGCTTTTTCCAAAAGAGTCCTTTTGAATCTCAACCAGAAGCTGTGGATAAAATATTGCTTGTGGTATGGTGTCAAGTGTGTCACAACAGAATTGCTAGCAAAACAGAGGGGCCAGATCAGCAAGGTCTGTATTTCTCTCAATGCTCCCTCAGTGTGGAAACAGATGCTCAAAATCGGTGGCCTTTCAGACAGTGTGAGAGATTATTACTTTTCATTCTTGGTATTTCCCCCCTCCTTGGTCCCCTGCTCCCATATCCTGACACTTTAACGTTTGTCTCTTGTTTTTTTTTTTTTCCTCTCCTTTCCCCTGAACCACTCTTGTCTTTCTTTTTAAGCTGTAGTGTCTGTAGTTTGGTTGTGGGAGCCTTCAATTTCCTATTCAGTACATCATGGCAGAGTAATTTTCTGCACTTGCATAATTAGGGGAATTTTAAGCAAACCACCCTGTGCATGATTACAGCCGGATTCAATTTCTGTTGCTTTGATCACCAAAGGATGAAGACGCTGCTTGAATATTTGGTGATGTGCTCTGCCTAAGGAAGAGCCTCACACCAGCTGTTCCCTCCTCTCTTCTCTCTCCACCTTCTTCTCAGGACCCATTACCCTTTCCTACCAATACAGAGACTGTCTTTCTGCTGCTTATTTAGCCTAAGTGGAAGGAAATACCCTTTCCCAGATGAAGCTCTTTTCAAATCAAGATTTTTTTTCAGTTAGGAGGCAGCATGATCTGACTGTTAAAGTGAGAGGTAAGACAAATGTAGTCAGAAAGTTTAATTACGAGTTGTGTGCCTCAGTTTCCTCATCCATAAAGTAATGGAGCCTAGGGAAAGGACATTAATTTTCTGCTCTGCGTTGTAAAGATTCCTATATGTAATTTTTTTCTAAAGGCAAAATGCAAGCCTCATTTCTTAGGTCTGTTTAGAAAACCCTATGACATCAAGGTGTCTTTGAAGTGATAATCAGTTCTCCCTGTTTTTATTAGGTTTAAAATACAGCAATAAATGGGAGTTCTTTTGCCATCTCCTCCTTGCTTTGGCTATGCTTTACCTGCCTTCCATCTACTTAACACTGCAGGGCTCGGACTTCACATACAAGAAAAGGGTCCATTGCAGCATTTAACCATTTCTAGTTCTGAAGAGAGGAAGATGAAAGGAAATTGCAGAATGGGCCAAAGACACCTTGTTTGTTTCTGAGCATCCGAGAATACCTTGTGGGTGATCCAGTGAGCAGCAAGAACAGAGGATAGGGTACAGAGATGCTGTAGCAGATAAGTGTGGTTTTGATACAGTCAGGCTGTCTTGCTCCTTGAGCACAGAGATCAGGTAGGGCAAAGAGACTGACAGCAGGAAAAGGATCTAGGAAGAAAACAGAGCCAAGAAAAGGGCCTGGGAGGACCAGAAGAAATTAGTTAGCAATTTTGCACCAGCTGACCTGCACAGATTGCAGCGAGAGGGCGCTGAACAGTGTGCCAGACTTGCCCAGTCCTTCCCCAGGCAGGCAAGGGAATATCAGATCCCCCTTTACATGGCTAGTTATTCTCAATAGAAAATCACATTTAAGGAGGTACTGCCTTCTTGCTCCCAAATGCAAGCATGATGGGCTGTCAGCTCTGGTATATTAATAGACTATTAATGCTTCCAAGTTTCCTGAGCGGCATGTATGGGTTTTCCATAGGTTAATTAGGCCATATTTCAGGATAATTACAGCTGTATATTTCTACGCTAATTAAGTGGCTTTAAAACATACCCACAATGTGGCTCACTGAATCATAATTAAACTTCCTCTGCCTCCTGCTATACACTATGGAACTACTACCCATAAAAGATCCAAACGCTGCTCCTTGCCAGCAGCAAATTAGACCTCGCAAAAATAATCTTATGGAATGTATCTTTTTTATAGAATCATGTACAAATTAATTCAAAATGAATATTACATGAGTCATCAAAATGCTTCAGCTTCCTTCTCTTTATTTATATTTATCCTCCCACGTGAACTGTCACCTGGTGGGGACAGCGGGGAAGCAGAGTGAGGGGGGCAATGACTCATTCACAGTGTGTTTGCCGACAGCAATGTACTTTGCTCTTCCCAGGGAGTAGCAAAGCCAGGAAAGGTTTAAGGTCCTTGGTAGAACTCACAGTGAAACTGTGCCTATTTCTTCCACTTCTGTGAAAGTCTGTGTGCTGTATCAAATCACAGGCTGTGTTTAGATGCTGGCAGCCAGATATGGGGCTGAAGGGACTCCCTGGGTTTCCACATCAGACTCATTGCTAATGTCAGTGTCACCTTCTGTACTTGACTTTAATGGAGGGGTAACCGGTTTGATCCTCTGAGCAGAAGGTCTCCATGTGCTGGGACCTTCTCCAGCTTGTACATCACCTTCTGAGCAGCTTCACATAACGTTGACTCTCACTAATCCCAAGAGTTCTGATTGTCTCAAAGCCTCCTTCTTGTCTGTGCTCTAACTGAAGCCACAAATGTTTTCTTTTGTTTTCCCTGCTTTGTCATTACTCCTTAGCTTAAGGACAAAAGTTCCCTCCTCCTCCTTCCCCTACTGTTGTAGACACAGACATCAGATGCCCTTTCAGCCTCCACTTTTGTTAGACAAAAAATCCAGCCCCTTTTCAGTAAGGTTTCTCTCCCTAAATGATCGTTGCAGTAAGCCCTTCTCTGTGCTAGTTTCTTTCATGTTTCTTAAGATGCGATTTGTCCTTTGGTTTGTGCCTTGTCTCAAGGTATTATCACTTCCTCCTGCCTACTGGAAATCTGCTTTTTCATCCATACTGCTCTTTTCACCGCATGCACGTAGGCACAGGCTCGTGGTTCATGTCTGGGCTCCCAGACTATCCTGCAATACAAATAATAATACTATTCTCCTTTATACTGGAGTCCCTTAGTGGGACTTCTCACCCTTGAACAAATTTAAACTTCCATTTATTTTCATGCCTCCTTCTGGGTCTGTAAATTCTATTCAGCCATTTAATAGGGCCTGGAAAGCTAGGATTAAATAAAGGGAGGTGTCTTTGCCAGCAGATTTCAACCAACGTCTGTTTGCATTTTTCAACTGATTTACTCTGGCTATGTCTACGTGCCTTTGATGTGAGCTTGCAGCAAATATTCTAGTGGATGAATTAATAATTAGATGGTGCAGTGCTGAGTGCTCTAGAAACAAAATTACATAGACAGACAGATAGACAGATCAGTCTGACTGAAAGAAGTGAATTTTAAGCAATGTTATAGCACATCACTGGAAATCAAATGTGATATTCTTATTCACCCTAGAATCTCATTCCAGGGGTGGAGTTTAGCTACTCGGAAGGCAGACACGATGCCTTGTGAGCAGCGTAGCCAATCCAAAACAGTTTTTATTTTCAGTCTTGAATATTTACAAGTATTTTTTTTTCTGAAAATCCAAGCCCAGACTTAAAACTTTCACTGAGGCCAGGGTTTCCCCTCAGAGCCCCTCTGCCATTTTTATGAGTAACCTCACTTAATGAATAGGTTCTTGCAAAGAGACACACATGCTCATAGAGGGCTTATAGTCAGGAAGGGAAGCCAAATATGTAGGATTATTGATGAATTATTCAGCCAGCTCTCCCTGTAACGCTGATATGTGAGTCAGGAGCTTACTGCCTTGAGGCACAACATTCATTGTGGGAGTATGAATTCTGGAATGCTGGTCTATAATCAACATGTTGCATAAATGCTCCTTGCTCGTGTAAATCAATTTTCTTGGGCCATAATCTCAAGTGCCTCCTGTTAGTGAGCAAGAAAATTAGGTTTTGGGAGGGGCTTGGATTTCCAATGATTATGCCAATAGTCCATTTTTAACAAGGGAGGCGGGAAAACTGCTTGATTCATTATTTATTTGTAAGGAAAGAGAGGAAATTTTGGAACAAGACAATTCAGGTGAGATATAAGGAAAAGCTTTCTAATTATTAGAGGAGTGATGCATAGGAACAAGTTATCCAGGAGAGTCATTCAATCTTGTCCCTCAGAGGCTTATAAAGGTGAGCCTAGCTAGCATCTGGAAAGGAAGTTTAGATATATTTGATTCTGCTTCAGTGAAGGAGGGAGGGATGAAATGCTCTCATGAGGTCTTCCCAGCCGTATGTGTCTAAGAAAGAAAGAAAATTAAATTACAGGTTACCTGGTACGGGCCTCAGTTTTGATGAAGATATTTCAGAATCATCTCTGAGCTTAGGTCAGAACTTTGTTTCTGAGTTTCACTCTCCCATTGAGTGGGGGAGACATTAGCTTTGGCTTCAATATGCAGATTCCCCAGGATGAATGAAATCTACCTTGTTCTGCAATAATCGACAGTGCTGAAGGCAGCTTTCTTTTCAAAAGGTCCAAAAGCAGCAAGACAGAAGAGGAGGGAGCTCAGCAGATCTTGGAAGGCTTCCACCCGCTCTGCCTTCCTCTGCTTGTCTCTTCTCCTGGATAAAGCCAGAGGCTAGATGGCAGGGAAACTTTATACTTCGTAATTTGGATGAGATTGGTAAACACTTCCACTGTTGAAAGCACAAATCAGGCCTAGGATGAAAAACTACAAGCTAATGTCTCATTGCTCCTTTGATATTTTAAAATGGTAAACTAGGCATCAGGGGAGAAGCTCACTGCATTGAAACCCTGCCAATTTACAGGGCTCATCCTTCCCGTGCCCACTGAGACCTGAGCTAATGCAAAGGGCAAATCGTACCAGCCCTCAAGGGAGAAAGGCTTGGCCTGTTCAGCTCTTGGTTTGCCAAGGGTTTCCCTGCCTCACTCAACAGATATCCACCAAAGTCAATGCACACTTCTGTCATGTAGCAGGGTAGGGATAATTTTAAAGAACCCCAACTACCCTGAGCTAAGTTTTTTCACAAGTCTCAATTCAGCTCTCTATATCCTCAGTGCAAGAGGGTTAGGAGGTTTTCTAACTTCTTTCCGTTTTCCTTCTGGCAGAAGAAATTAGCAAAATCTGCAAAGAGTGTGCTTTTTTCCTGGGGAGAAAAGCCTTCCTTAGTGGGAGTCCTTTGGTAATCAGCATCTCTGTGCCGACGGTGGGGAGTATTTTTTGTGGCCAATTGCTGTGAAAAGAAGCTTGACAAGATTCCTAAACCTGGTTGCAAAAGACCTTAATGAACCAGCCTGGCACCGAGTGAAATACCTGGCACTATAGACCTCTATAGACCTCAGACTATAGAGTCTGGCTTACAGAGTGAAGCAAACCCTCCATTCTCACCTGTTGCCTTCAGTCGTAGTTGCAAGTCCAACCATAGTACATAGGGCTCCTTCTCCCCTTAGCCGCATGTAAATCTGCCACAGGCCTCGCCCCAAGACTTTCAGAAATTGTAACAGTGCCTACAAAAAGATGGAAACTAGGTTAGTTTAAGCATGCTAGTTAAGATTTTTAAATCTATTTGAAAGATTTCGGTGCCCTGATTCTGGTTCAGAAAGAAGGGACTCGGCTCCCCTCTCCACCTCTCCAGCCAGGTTCCTGGACAGTGCTTCCATGTGCCACAATCCCAGTTTTCAGGTTGTCCCCCCCAGAGTACTGTTTTTCTAACTCGGAAGGAAACAAGCGGCTGTATCTTCAAGCAACCTGCTAAGTACCCTGTGACACTTAGACTGGAAGGTACTGTATAAAATGTCAGCCATTATCATTAATCGCTCCTCTATGTTGCTGCTGACTTTTATGTGGCAGGCACTGCAGTCTATAACAAGCTACTGTCACTGTAAAAATGTTCCTGCACGTTTGCAGCTGAGCTGGAGGGCAGATCAGGAGAAGGGGAATAAGGATTTGCAGCTCATGAGAGGGATGAAGGGAGCTGGGGTTTTGGGAGCGGTCTGGGGAGAAGCCAAGGCTGAGTGCAGCCTCAGTAAGGCTGGGGCTACACAAGGCAGTGCTACCAGGGAGAGTTACAGATCCCAGAGCTTCCTGCAATAACTTCAACCCTGAGTGCAAACGCGGGGGGGCTCACTGAATACAAATGAACTTTGCTGCTGTGTAGTGGGGTTCAGAAAAAAGTCTTTTTTTCTCTTTTTTTTTCCTACAGTTGACAGCAGTGTTATACTCGTGGTGACTGTCAGCAACATTATGTACTGGGGAGTGCAACTTGATATTGGGCATCCTATTCTGAGGGATGAAGGAGACAGTGGGTGGGGGAGGACTTTAATTTTAGAGGTTTCACTTAACAGGAGATATATGTTGGAGCAGGGCTGTGGTGCTGGGAGTTGACTGGGATTAGACTGAAATCGCGGGAGAAAATGAGGTTATGAGAGAGCAGTGGCCCTTGGGGTTCCCATCAGGCAGGGCGGAGAGTCTGGGCACACCAGACTGGAGACTAGGTAGCCACCCAAGAAGAGCTCTGCACGGTGTAGGCGAGCTCCACAAATGGAAATCAAATACGTGCAAGACCAGAAAGATTCAGACAACTGCGTCTGCCCGGAGTTGAAAGGCACAGGACTGCAGCTTAGTGATGCCACCAAAACCCTGCCAGGTTCCCCTCTCCTACTGTCTCTGCTCCTCTGTTTTGGGGCTCAGTCCCCCAAACAAGCCACAGCCCCCTGGTCTTTGCTTTGTCGATAAATTGAACTGCTAATAGATTAAAGGAGGGAGCAGGGGATTTGTTCTCTCAGAAATGCTATCACCTCAGGCAGTTTTAATAAACCAATAATCAAATAAGGAACAGGCTACAATATATTACCATCTTTTACCAGGAGTCAGACAAGACTGTCTTTTTAAAGTCATCATCAGCACTGCAAGCGGCGAGAAGGAGAGAGGGAGGGGAGAAGGAGTGGCTGAAGGGTAAAGCAGGGGGAAAAAAAGCGGTGTTTAACCCTGCTTGTTAGACATGTGAGCGCTGCGTCTAATTTCCGAGGGACTTACAGCATGTGCGAGCCCTGATAAGGGCCTCTGTGAAATTGACAGCTGGAGCTGAGGCGCCTATCTGCCATAAACCATTTCTTTATTGTGTAGATAAAGGAGCTAGGCTGCCTGAGCATGACTGTGTGATTAAACTTTTCATCTGAGGGAGGCTAGGTGAAGAAAGAGACACGTTCCTATTAAGGGCACTATTAGTTAATGAGTTGAGTGAGGGTGTGTGCAGTGATACACACATGTGGGCACACCTGTGTGAGAGCTGAGCCACACGAAGTGGGACAGCCCCGGGAGCAGGGAGCACCATGAGGCACATGCTGCAGCATGCAGTGTAGCTTGGAGTGGGATGCAAGAAAAGGGCTGTGCAAAGCAGGCAAGCAGTGATCTGTCCACTCGTGAATACTGTTTTAGCAGCCAGCTGTATTCACAGAAGTGCAGGCTGCAAAGTGGACCCCACAGTGGATAGATAGCAGCTCTCTACTGCTGCTGCCTGATGGAGTTGCTCTTTTAGCTTAACAGAGGGAGATGACTGTTTTGGGTCCTGAAAGCTTGTGGGATTTTCTGTGTGGGGTTACAGGGGCTGGCCTGCTCCCTGTGGGTCATCTGGACAGCTATGACACTGCTTTACGTGCATCTCTCGCTCCTGGGTGCACACCCCAACTGAGATTGCTGCCGAGGGAGAGATGTACAACCCTCAAACTCTTTCAGCTACCGTTTGCTGCTCTTCCTTCCCCAGCAAGGGAAGATCCCATCTCAGTACTTGGTCAGTGGAGTGGTACTGCACTACCCATCAGGGTGCCACTGTCCTGTCCTCTCTGCTAATGGAAACCAGTGAAGCAGAGAGGAGTGAACAAGCTGCCTGGCAGGCTTTGATACATGTGGATTGGAGCAGCCCTGCTAAATCAGAGCAGATGGCCACTTTAGCCCTGCGAAAGAGTGACCGTTCTCCTTGTTCCTCAGCAGCCCCTATTCAGATTCAGCCTTCCAATTTTCACTACAAGCCTCTGACAGCTGCTCCCAGGGAAATTGCACTTGTATGGTGAGCTGGGGTTAGAGAGACGTGGCTCTCACCTGCTTTTCAATACCAATAAACACACAGTTCTTTTGTCTTCTAAAGCAATTTCATAGCCAGTGCACAAACATGGGGCCATCAAAGGAGCCTTTCAATGGACTGGCACAAGAGACAATGGGAAGCAGCTACACCTTCATCAGCAAAGAAGTGCATTTCCATTTTGATAGCAAATGTCTCTCGCTCCCCACTGAATACCAGGCATCTTGTTCTGCCTCTGTTTTGTCTCTCTTTGCTCAAGCCAGCAAGAGAGTCCACCAAGCTGCATGGTTCGTACAATAGCATGTTCCCCTTCCAGGCTCTTGCCAGTTGTCATGCTGACAGATCTGATAGGCCCATGTGCCACAGGTTGCTTTTCATTCTAAATAGGCAAGAAGGAGAGAGAGAGAAATAAACAGGCCTTATTTTCCTCCCTTCAGTGTTATCTCCCTCTTTCGTGTCCTTGTTACAATGCCACCATGGTGATAGAAAAAGAGAGATTCAGGGGCTGACAAAAGAGCCACTGAGTCTTTTCTTGCACGGATGTTCCCCTCAGCTGTTTGCACACAAAAGGAAATGTGCCTCCTGCAGAACTGGCACATTCCCTGGCTTACACCATGGTCAAGCTTGTCATTTTAAGGAGAGAGGTGTACAAGTGTCACGATGAGGAGGCAGGAACAGATAAAGTTGCATTATCTTGATGCAGTAGGGCTGCCCAGGCACAAGGTTCCCAAGCTATTGACCCTTGCCACTTCTCATATGGATATGCACAGGGCAGCTGCCCTTTTAGGGCTGCACACGTGATCCTAACCATACAAAGGCAAGCACACAGCTATCGCTGCTATGGTACACCACCCACTTCTAAATTATTTATCTGCTTTACCTCCTCCACAAACTAATTCTCTCGAACAATTTCATAGCTGATCTCAGGCCGTGTTGCAAAAGATGGAACAAAACTGATTTATCTTCCTTTTGTCAGAATGAAAAAGCAAGGTATTGACTTTCTATCTTCTCTTCAATTGTCCCTCTTGGTCTGATGCTGCCCTGTGGTTAAGGCACTTTCCATGCTGCCTGCATGATGCTGAGCAAAACCAGCATCTTGTGACTTGTGTGCATGGGAGAAAACAAGGGGCTTAGGCATTGTGTTACAGAGGGAAATTTGCATGGCAGCCCTCCTGGTCTGACTGCTGTCTCCCAGGCTTTGCAATATTCATGTCCCCAGGGCCAGAGAAAACAATGTGAGCATGTAACATTGTGTGCAGCTCCCAGCTGGGGTCTCCTGACAGGGAAATACATCAGAGGGTGAGTCAAAGTCAATGGGGACAGGGGAAGGCGAACTGGGAGAAAATGTGCTCTCAATGAGCGTTCAGACTGTGCCTAAACTTCGCTGCCCTCATGTTGCCATGGTTGTCGAATATCATCATTGATCTCAGCCACTGGGTATCCTGGGAAAGGACAGGAGAGAAAATGAAGAGCCCCAGCCCCTTCCCTCAGCGGGTGACGTAGCACAAGCCGAGCACTGCGAGGCTGGGCTTATTCTCTCCGGACTCTACTGGGGGAAGATTCTGCAATATGGTTGGAAGGTTGTAATGAGCTGAACGGGTTCCTCCCCTTATTGCTGGCAAGAGGTCTGAGAACGCCCTGGTGTCAGGAGCTGGCCAGAATGTGGTTTGGTCCACCTCCTTCTTCTCATCCTCTGATAACAGAGTGCAAAAAGCCAATTGCAGCACCCTCGTGTGATGGCAAAAACCACATGTACACACACACTGCTGGTCCGCAGGTGATGGATGCGCTGCACTTCTCAGCGCTTGCTTTTATGGCCATTATCTCAGCTACCAACACATCTCGCTCTGCCAAAATTTCCAGCCTCAGCAGAAAACCGTTTTCCTTATCAGCCTCATCCTGAGAGGACCAACAGACGTCTTCTTTCATTGCAGCACCTCTCAGAGACATGATGCGCTGCAGGGTGTGAGAGAAAAGCAGCACCGGTAGGGGAGGCTGACTTAGAAGAAAGAGAAAGAAAAAGAGACAAAGTAAAATAAAATAAAAAAAAAAAAAAAGAAAAAGAGGAGAGAGAGTACAGTATGAAGAAGGTAAAAAAGCACAGACCAGACCTTTTTAAAGGTAGGTAGGAAGGAATGAAAGAGCGAGGGAGTGATAAAGACAGAAAGGGAAAGAGGTGCTACATCTGATGGATTGTACACCGAGAATCCAGGATCAAAATGCCAACTAAATCAGGGTATTATAGGTCAGGGAACAGAAACTGCACAATGGCCGAGTCTCTAACAAAGGTTAAAGCAGGGAACAAAGACAAATAATGACACAATACAGAGTCAGTGACCATAAACTCCAAACAAAAAGAAGGGTGATGGGGAAGCAGAAGAAATCGTTGCTTGCAATCAGTGTTCAGTGGGCCAGAGTGAAAATGAAATGTGCTTTTCAGGGCTGGCATTCCAGATGCAAGCACAGAGATGCAGGTTGTACAACATTTTCCAATAAAATTTACACACTTAAAACGTTTGGTGGGATGAGGAAGCCAACATCAAACTTATGGACGGGCAAAAACATGCTTAAAATGTACAATATTTCATATGAACATATGACATAATCAAGCTCTTTTCTCTTGATTCTGATTTTGTGCTTTTTTAGCTCCAGAGAAGCACATAGTCTGCAACTTTGATTTATCTGGAGGAGGCCGAGATCGTCTTTTTAGTTTCAGTCATGGAGTGGGGAAACTGAGGCACAGAGAGAGACTCGATTGTTCTAGTTGTTATGACAGTGCTAGGAGCCTAGTTTTCTGTTACCCAGCCTTTGGGCTGCTGTGACCCCTGGGATTTCACACTGTCCAGCCTGGTCTCTGCATCCAGAAACCCTGACTCCCCTCTCATCCATAAAACATCTCTCCTATGCCAGACGGAATGTCCTTTAGATGACTTTTGGGGTTGCTAGGGTAGCAAAATTGATAACTCCTATCTAAAAAGGCAATTCTGTGTTGCACATGAAGATCAACAACATCCATCAAAGCTGTGCCCTACAGCTGCTGGGGTATGTGACCACCGTATATGATTCAGTTGGAGTTTTCAGGGGGCCCTTGAGGTTTTAGAGACCGATTCTCCTGTAGCTGGATGCTGTAAATCAGACCATACTCTAAAGAGGAAACCATAGTCCAGCAGGTAGAAAGTGAATCACCTTGTGATACTCTTATTTTGCTACACCTATTTTACCTCACCTTAGATGAGACCCCACAGAGGATGACTGTTGCCTGACATGCTCAGCAACGAATTGCTCTTCTTGGGGATGCTTTGGGTTTTATGTGCAGTGATAGATACACCTTTGGCTTTGCATGTTGTTTTGCTGTAGGTCTCAGATAGGAAAGACGTTGCTGGATTTCTTCAGGGCGCTTGCTAATATTTCACACCTGCCCAGAAGCCAATGAGGTTGTGCTGATACAGGGAACCTGGGGATTTAAAGGATGGAAAAGCAAGCCATATAGAGTCTGTGATACGAAATTTGTTATCTCTCTCTCCAGACTAAGGGCAAAGCAAGGAGTAATTCATCCTGCAACCATCTTCTAGCAACTAGCTTCAAATCTGAACCTGACGGCTCTTCCTGCAGATGCAGAGTCAGGAAGCTCACCTTTAAGGCTGTTCACTTTGCTTGGTTCCGCTCACTGCTACGAGATTTCGCCAGGTGCATCTCAGCTCCCTAGGCCCTAGATAAGGCAAGAAGTGAGACAGATGCAGAACACTGGCTCTGTGGAGGGCAGCTGCAGCTCACAGTACCTCAGCGGTATCCACGACAGCTATACTCTCTGGCAAGGAAAAGAAGGAAGTAAGGACAGACAAGGCAGAGCTGAGAGGACATTCTGGATGTAAAACCACTGACTGCAACCACTGGCTGCAAGACACGCAGGTGACAACAGTATGTGAATGATGTCTAAACTGCTGGAGACCCTTCCAGGGTCAGGTCATAACTCACCTGCTTTTTGAAACAGTTAGGTCTCTGCAGAAGAACATTAAAAGCACAACTGGCCCTCTTCCCTCAAAAATCCCAAAGGAAATGATGATGATCATGAAATCCAGCTGTATGTACCAGAAGAGTTAATAAATACTAACGTGTTTGCAGAGAGAACTATCTAAGTATTTTACTGGTGTTAATATGATCTACACAGGACTAACAGGATCCAAAAATTGTTCTCTCACCATGCAAGTTAAGGCAGATTTGCTCTTGCCTCTTACTTAGGCTTGATTATAGCCCTTTTGATTTTGATGCTAAGGAGATGGAGCACAGAGGAGAGGACCCTCCAGGTCCCCAGATATGAGGAACCACTTCATACCTCCTAGGCTCTTTGCTGGCAGCACAGACCTGCTGCCCGAGCAGTCACTGTGCTGCTCAGCTCTGCTCTCACTTGTTTTCCCTTTCGACCTGCCTTATTTTTAGCTGCCTCTCTCAGCTTTCCAAGTTGTATATTTCTTCAGCTGTACTAGCAGTGGAGGTATCAATAGCAAGTGCAATTTGCCAGACACCTTTCATGGACTGTTTGGAATAAACCCCTCTGCATTAGCCCAAGCAGGCTCTATACCATTCGCAAAGCGACCACTTATTGTGCACCCACACTTCACTGTGCCACCCTTTCTCTTCCCAGCTTACAGGACTGGCTGACACCATTAGCTGGACTGACCCAAAGCTGCAACTTGCCATCCACACAGCCTGCAAGCCAACATCTTCCTCAATGGCCCTCCAGAGTAACAGCCACTTTGTACTTCAGCATCCGTCAGCAGTGGCAGAGATGATGACTTCTACCAAAACTGCTGGATCATCCTCCATCACACACGGCTGCTGCACACAATGGCACTGTCTGCCAGGTCCCGAACTTCCCCAAAGCCAGGACAGTTGCTGTGACATATGTCTGGCTGTTCCGCTGGAAGCCACAGTAGCTTTGCGAGCCTAGCAGTCAGGCTGTCACAGACACCATACCTTCAGCAGAGGACACGAGCTCCAAATCATCACTTACACCTCTGAGTATGCTCTGGCCTGCACCTCAGCTCCCTGTCCTGCTTCTTTTCACGATGGAACACTTTCATTTTCCTGGACACAGCCAGCTTCATCTTCATTAATCCCATGCAAGCCTCTGCAAACTGCTCCACTGTCTCAGCACTGGTAAATCTCTCACTTGCTCACAGCTGTTTATTCCCTGGTTGGAGCAGCTGGGATTTGCAGCTCTATAAAAGTCTCTTAGCACCAGTAGGGCCCCCAGGCACCTTCATGAATAACATTACTCAGTATGGAAATGATCTGCCTGGGGAGGAGACCAGGCAGAACCCCTGGGCTGCCATTGTTGTCTTTTGGCTGAGGTGACTTCATCCATCTGATGATGTCCCTGCTGATAGAGCCAGCCTAAAGCTAGTTGCTTTCATGATGGTTTTGTGTGTGAAAACGTCACCAAGCACACAGGGATGAAGAACTGTTTCCCCACAGCCTCATGGCTTCTTATAAGCTTTGCTCTTTCCAACCCACTGCATAAAGGTGCTAACACCAGGTGCCTAGATATAGGGGGGTAAAGATATTTAGCAAAAATGTCACTTATTAGGAAATGGCAACTCCACCAATCACATTAGTGCTTTAGGCTTATCTTGCTATCAATTCTTCTTTGCTGTCTGCTGCCAGCCCTGTCTTCCTATCCTGCTGTTCAGCACAAATTCAGTGCAACTTGTGTCATGCTGTTCTCGGTGACTCAGTGACTCAGTGAGCAGATATCTGGTAAATACAAAAACCTCTTGTCTCCTGACATTACCCGGAGCCTGGGGAAAAGCTCTAGGAGAGCAACTTACAAACCCACTAGTTCAGACCCTTCCTCGCCTAGCCAACCAACATATTGCCATAGCACTCAGCTGAGAGTTCATTTCCCACATGCTCTGCAATGGGTAAGCAGGGAAGGATTTAGCCAGCTATCAAGGCTGGAGTTATAGAAACAGGGAGGTCTGCACCTCATTAAGTGGAGTTAGGTAAGTGTGTCGATGAGCTGCAGGCTGTTGAATATTCACTTGGTGCCGAAGTAAAGTTTGGAGCCTTAAAAGCAGGAGGAGGAAGGAAAGAGATGGGTTTTGTATTGAGGTATAGAAACAAAACACAGATATATAACTAGGCCAGCTCTATCCACGGCCTTTAGAGGATCTCTCTGTGCAACTCAGGCTGCAAGCCTTGCCCTTTCTACCCAGAGTGACACTGACCTGCTCAGAGACCTAAGCAAATGGTAAGTTCATATAGCTTGGTCCCAAATTAGTAAAGCTGGCCCAGCAGACTTGTTTGTACTGCTGCTTTCCTGATGCAACTTCATGGCTTCTGGTCCTGGAGTCAGAACAGCTTTTGCTAGCTCAGAAATCTCTGCCCATCTCAGGGACTTGCCTCGCGGTTAAGCCAAGGAACCTGCACAACAGCTAGCCCCCATCTCTTGAGATGCACTGCAACACCTTGGCCACCAGGAGCCTTGGCGCCTGTAGCAATAGCTCCTGCCTCAGACTCATCCTTCTATGCAGCCACAGTCCATTCTGTGCAACGCCAGGGTAAGCATCTTGGCACTAAATCGGCTGGGTGTGCAAAAGGGAACCTACCAGCTGTCAAAGGGTTTAGGCCAGATGGTGGGGACGATTAGAGGCATTTGATTTTTCAGAATGCATCAGAAACCTGGATGATCTAATATTGCTCCAGATGTGAGACGCCTTAATCCACAAGGAGGAACTCTTTCTGCAGGGGGAAGGAACAGACCTTGACAACTCCCTTCCTGGAAAGGATTCTTCTGCCTTGTGGGGGTTAGTGATCTGGGAGTATATTAAAGAAAATATAGCATATACCTGGCTCACCACTTCACTGGCAAACTACACCAAGTCTTCTAACACAGCAACTCCCCTCTTCCTTCACACAAATATTTGGGCTATAAGATTAAGGAAAAAAATGCCTTTATTACAGGGATTATTACTACAAGTAGGTTAAACATCACTGATAATGCCAGCTACCCTGAGGAGGAGAAAAAAATGATGACTTGGAGACTTCAGCCAGCTTCCCACCTCCCCTCCCAAACCCATTTTGACTAACTCGGACGTCAGGTAGATGCTTCTTGGCTATGATCTGCAATGCACACAAAAAAGATTATTTATAAGTAACTACAGTTGTTCCAAGATTACCATCTCTTGCACTGGTTCCTTCTCCCTCTCTTGAAGACGGATTCAGGGACCTTCATTTCTGCTAAGGAGTAACTCAGGGGGACTGGCTCAAATCTTCCCCTTCTGCTCTGCATGCCCTTTTCTTCCGGTGCACTCTGGTCTGCTGAAGTGGAGACTCAACACTCTGCTCCTTGGGAGCAGACTTCCCAAGTGCGCCTTGTGCAAAAAGCAAGGGGCAGCTCAGCTTTTTTTAGGGCTGCATACTTCATTCCTGCATAAGATCAGCTACCCGAGGTGGTTTATTGTGCTTTAATTAATGCATGTGGGTTTTACATCTGGACTTGATTCTGTTCTGAATATCCTTATCTGAAGAAGTGTTTTTCCTTTCAGGGAAGCATGCCCATGGATGTGTAAATAAGGCCAGAGAGCTTCAGCTCCCCAAGACTTGGATATAGTCAGAGCAGCGCAGCTCGGGATCTAGACGGTCTTTGTGTACCCCGCAGACTGAACATGTGCGTGTGTACTGCAGGGACACAAAGCAATGAATACAGAAGCAGGGAACTGATGTCAAGAGATGATGAACACAGAAATCTATACTGAGCAGGGTGACAGCCAGACTTGTAAGGCATCAGAGTAACACAGTCCAAAGCATGGCCTGAAAACCTTACTGTGATCAGTCCTGCTTGCACTGTTGGCTCCTGCTCAGAAAAGCCTGCCTTCTTCTCTAAAGGAAGATCCTATTTCTTGTCAGTTTTAGCGCATTTATACCCTCTTTTCCTGTTTCTCCCTTCACTGCAGAAAAGGGGAGCAAGACACAGAGACACGCATGTACCCACCCTGTGAGGACAGGCTGGTTTCTATATGTGTGAATCCTGGAAGGGGGAAATAGTGGTTCCCACTAGAACGACTTTTTTTACTGGTTTGATTTCTCTGGAGGGGAAACTTCCATGACAGGGAACATTTTCAAAGAACTATTTCTAGAGAAGGGAGGAAAAGAATCCTCTTGAACTGGTTTATGGTAGTTTTCACACCTACCAGCTGTTTGCACATGAAATTGTTTCATGCGATTAGGCAGGTAACAGCACCTTTAAGCCCTGTGTCAAATATTATTACGCAATAAAATAAAACCCTGAAGGAAATCGCCTTGACACGCACCCCTGATTTACACCCTACACCGTGAAGATAATTACATTTCAGTTTGATATATAAAAGGCAGCAGGGGAAGCTTAGGAAGAAGGTATAGCTTTCTGCAATACCTGCTAAGTCAGAAGTATCTTGTTAATGACTGCTTTACAGGAATCAAATGAACATTGATTTAAAGAGGGACTAACAGGTCTAATCTCTAGGCTGGCTGTGTGGAGGGATGGAAATTGGGCTGGCTGGGAAGAAGAAACTTGCTGAATTGAGGAGATCAGGGAGCATAAACAGAATGACTTTTTTTCTGCTTTTCCATTTCCTAATTAAGCCCATTGTACTCATTGACCAAATGCCCCTCAAATTGACTGAGTGATGTGGTTGGAAATGTATTTGGAGAAAAGGGCTAGGAAAGATGTATTTGCTTGGGAAGGAGGTTAATGTCTAACAGAAGGGCAAGTATCTCTTGGATAGGTGTATCTAAGGAAGAGTTGGAGCGGAGTAGTATGTTATGTTGGCCATCACTGACTGAAGTGAGCTGTGCAGGATATGGAACATTTCATTTCTCAGTGGTTCATAACCCTTCAGTCTTGGCAGCCTCTGCAATTCATCACTTAATGCAAAGGAATATGTATTTGAAATGACAGGCAGATTACACTCCGGGCAGAGCTGAGCCTTCTTTATTTGGGCCTGGAATTGGTTTTAGGCTGCAGGGGACCTTGACAGTGATAAATAGTTGGTGTGGTGGCCATTGCTGCCTGCACTCACAACTCACTGAGTGGAGTGAGCATTTCATTAACATTGTTTTATCAACTTTCTAGTGATGAGAATTGTCAGCAGTCATGCTGCATTTTGACTAGAGAGAACAAAAAGCAAGCTACGGACACGGTTAAAGATTGATAAGGTGGCTCCTCTGGCCTGTCTTTTCTCCCCAAGACCTAGAACAGTGACAGTAGGACTCAAAAGAGTCATTCTGGAGGACAGAGCAGTGCTGAAAGAGTAGAGAGGAGAGAATAAAGCAGGCGAGTATATGCTTGGAGGTGAAGCAAAGCTGAACCTGGACCTGCTGTGGAACTGTTCCACATGATTGGGACTGCATGTGCAGTACCTGCTGCAATAGAGGGTAATGGGATGTGGGGCAGAGTTGGGATGAGAACAATGGGACCGAAAATGGTACTGATTTTGGCTGCTCAGAACGGCAGAGAGAAGACTGAAGGCTGGGATTGTCTGGACGTTGTAGCTCTGAATAGTGTTCAGCCCCACTGCTACATCTTTGCTTTTTTGCTTGTATGAGCATAGCTGAAATAAGCAGAATGATTAAAAGAAAATAACAAGAGAGAGAGAGAGAGAAAGAAATTAATTACTCATAAGAAACTTTTAGGATCATGGATTAGGCTCTGCTTTTTTAAAAGTCTCCAAATCTCTATGAAAAGCCAGGTCCATGCAATGCACTTTACATACTAACAGAATCTAATTCCCTGTCTGATAAAAGCAGAAGGAAAGATAAAAAAGCCTGAAGGCAAATAGGATTAATTGTGTGTCAGAGGTGCCTAATTAGAAAGAATGATGGACTGGAAGGCAACACACAAGAGGCATGAGCCAGACCAATCTTCTATTAATGGCCTTTTCTGTGTTTCTAGGAGTCAGCTGTATACTGCATAACTGCTCTAACTTCAGGAATCCCTATCAGAACATCCCTGAGAAGCTTTAATCCACCCACATGCATATTTACTCCATCTAACTTTCCCCTGGAAAAGATGATGCATTGTATATCTCTTCTTTCTTCTCTCCTTTCCCTTCTCTACATTTTAGTATCCATCCCTTCTAAACTTCTGCTGGAAGATTTTGAGCATCTGGAATTTAAAAGGCCACCATTTCTTCTCCCTTTCCACCTCAGGGAACTGCGAAGGTCCTGGCCTCTTGTGAGGAGTCAAGAGAGTCCAGAAGAGGTGCCAGCAGCTGGATGGACCAGAGAGACCTCTCAACAGCATTCCGTGGTCCGTCGGGAGATTCAGAGAGAGAGCATGGGCTGCTAGTATGAGGAAATAAACGGTAAGCAGCGTTGCACTGGAATTTTCCATAAAGGATTGCTGCTGAAGAGGATCTGTTTATTGTATGTGATGAGCAGGTTCTAGTCTCTTTTGCTGCTTTAGGGCTCAGAAAGCATGAGTGGGACTAATTTCATTTCACCTAAAGCGTTCAGTGAATCCTTTTCACCATGTAAAATCCATTGCAGTTTTCTCATTAATCCTCCAAAGTACAGACACTTACTCCAGGCCTAATCCCACTCTGCTATTGTGTTTCTCTACTGCAGCCTTCCTTCATCAGCTTAATGAATTTGCTCCATTTCAATAGCATATCTGAAGCTGAACATGCTGGGCATTAAACTGAAACCAGCTCCCAAGGGCTGATACACCTTCCTTGGCAGTCTCATTTCCTGGCCTGAGCAGGAAAGAATCCTGTAAGCAGACAGGAGAGGATGAGGTCACAAGCTGTGACATTAAAAAATTGCTTCTTGCTGAGCCTGTGTCAGATGAGACAAAAACTTATCATGCACTGGACAAATTAGAATTGATCGCAGCTTGGTTTGGGGTTGAGATTTTTTGTTTTTGTTTCTTTCTCGTCTGGGGCATATTGTAACTCAGGTAGGGAAATATCTCTCGATTCTTGGCTGGTGATAAGGCCACTGAATCTAATTAAAGACTTTGTCAGAGGGCTTTGTTTCAGAGGCTAAGCTCTGGCTGCCAGCAGACCCCATCCATCAATTTAAGGCAGGTCCTTTCTAGGTATAGATACTGCAGCCTAAAGTAAACAACACACTGAGGACCTCTTACACCCTTGGCTACTGGCCCTCAGCTCTTCTGCTGTCATTAGAATAGGAACAATCTCAGCAAAGATCTGCTCTTGGGAAAGTTCCTCCAAGGACTTTTACTGCTTCTTACTTGGTGCCTGGGCTCTTTCCTATGTGTTCATTTTGCTTCCCCTTCCTGCAGGGAAACAGAAATACAGGTACCTCTTTTGATTTTGCGATCAATTCAGAATCATGCTTGTTCTTTCCTTCTGTGCAGTAGTTTAGCACCTTGAAAATGATATATGCCTACCCTTCCATTTGCTTGGTGATCTTGAGGGAAGGGCTGGAAGATGGCTACATTAATATCTTCATCTCCAACTGCTTATACTTTGTTCACCCATGTAATTTGAACAGCTGTTTCCTTAATTTGCACTATGAAATCATGTTGTTTCCTCCTGGTTCAGGCTGTGGCTCCCCCTCTCTAACACAGCACCTGTGAGCTGTAGCAAAGTGGTGTTGCTTAAAGTCTTAGTAAATCTCCTGATTGCTGTGGTTAATCACACAGAGGATCTCCTATCAGTAAACGCTAAAAATCTCCCTTGTGTCCATCACATTCTAGGTCATGAACTGCCTTCTCATAGCTACTCACCTAATGTGTAACTAAATGAATAAATACAAATACTGAATCAGTTGCAATCTGCCATTTCCTAACTGTTTAGTTACTAAGAGCCTATTCAAAATTCACTGGGAATCTGAGGTGACCTGACTACTAATTCTTTCTTTGTCACTTGGCCTTGCTTTAAGGTTTTAAGGCTCTTAGATTGCATCTAGCACCTAAATATATTTTGGAGAGTCCTTAGACAACTATTCTGGCCTTAGACAGCTTGCAAATAATACAAACTAATACCATTTCATGTGTTTTCACTAGCAAGGCATGATTCTGATGTAAATGTTTCATTTGCCACTGAAATTACTTTGATCTCTTCTAAATTTTTTCTCTCTTATTGCATTATGGGACTGTAATCCTGCTTTACGTCCTGGTATCTTTTGGATAGGCCAAATGCCTGTATGCATTTGTTTTTCAGTCTGGCATTTTCACCGTGCAATTGCTGCATGAGCCCACTTTTGTGGGAAAGATTCACAGTAGAAATTAAGCCCAAAAGACTAAATGCTCCTGTTGAGCTATGAGCTGCTGTGTTGTTTTGTTAATTTTTTAAGAGTATTTGGACAAAAATAGTCCATTTTTTGGTTTGTGGGGTGTTTTTTTGTTTTCTTTTTTTTGTTTTTGTTTTTTTTTTTAACAAATCTCCTCTGAAGAACTATAGCAGCCTCCAGGAAGATGCCAAAAGGCTTTGGCAAAAGGCTCTCCCCAAAAGGGAGAAAGCAAAAGAAAAAAGAGTTAGCAGCATCACAGACTTCTTTCTAGAACTAAAGTGAACATGATGGTGGGACTATTTCCCATCACAAAAATTGGGGAGAGTTTTTTTTATCTCCTCAGATATACTCCAAGGACAATGATGGGTAGAAATGCATATAGTAGTTGTGTGTTGCTGTTTTAAGTGAGCAAGCTCCTCTTTTCCTTCTGTAGCAGAGCTTCATGTTCTGATTCCAAAAGCCAACTCACCTTTTCTGGAGATTTGCTCTACTGCTGGCTTGATCAACCAGTCTACAAAATCCCTCTCCATAAAGGACCAGTCTGAAACCCCCTCCTTAATTTGGTAGTGCCTCATATTGCCATGCAAAATCTCCTGTATTTTACTTTCTTGCATTAGTGAGCCACTTCTAGTCTGTTAGATGCAAGTTGGAATTTAACCTGCGAATGTGTGATTCCTTAGTGGAAGACGAACTGAGATGTCTAGTCTGTCCACTGCACATGCCTGTGATTATACCGTTTGCAGTGAATGGGTACTGAATTTATACTTCTAGGCTCTGATCAGATGGCCCTGAGGCATTACTAAAATATAAAGCACAGGGCAGTTCTAGGGAATTCTAAAAGCGCAGGCTCAGTGTGATCAAACCTGTCTGTCCGTGTTACACTTGAACCCTGTCTTCCTGAGGATATTTCAAAACAAAGCAGAGCCACCAAGACAATCATGTCCTGAGACAGACAAAGCAGCCAATGGTGCTATCTGAGAACAAAGCATTTGATGCCAATTCCAACATTTAAAGAGCAATCACTCTTCCCCAGCCCTGATTCTAGTCCACTAGCTCTCCCCACTGCAGAGAGGCTTTGATGACAACCTCCTGTTTTGCCTAAACCTCCCTCCCATCAACTCTGCAAGTGAAATGCTTCTGCTGTGTATTTCTCTGAGTTCCCGAGTTATAACTGCTATTAAGTTTGGATATTTTATTGACTTCTTCACTTGCAATGTTCAAGCCTGTGTACACAAACATGACCCTTTTTCTTTAATTTAGTTCTCTCCTTCCCTGCACCCCATCAAATGACTTCTAACAAATGACTGAATAGATGCATTCAGATGGTGCCATAATGGAGAAAAATTCATTGTCTAATGAAGGGATTGTTTGTACCTAGAGATGGTAGAGATGAATGATGGTGAGTCCAGTTTGAAAACTCCTTTTAGTTTAAAGTATTGCTCCTTCATAAAGGAAAAAGAAAGTACAAAGAAAAAATAACAATCTTGTATAGTTTTTACCAGGAAGGAGCTGCACGCACACAGAACGGAACTGTCGCAGCCAAAATTGCTTCATATATCATAGACCAACACCAGGCAGATAATGGCAAACAAGTTCTGATTGGGGAGTGATTATTGTTCCCTGCTCCAAGCACTGATGTGTGGAGAGAAGTGACTACGGCTTGATTTTCTTTAACTGAACTGACCTTTTGAGGTTGAAATTAAGAATGTGATCATACTCACTGGTAAGATGAGGTGCCAGCCTGAAG
>JAVCKT010022027.1:8579-25671 GCA_032273925.1 Rhynchotus rufescens
TTAGATGCTTTGTAAAGAAGGTTAGGTCCTCCCTTTCCTTGTCAACTTGGAGGCCTGTGGTCAAACCAAGTTAGGCAGCTTCCTTCAACACCAAAAACTTGTTTCTCAGAATAAATAATAATAACAACACAATGTCCAGTTCCTAAAGGTTCGCCAGAGGCAGAGTTCCGAAAGCTCGGACAAGATCGTCCTGTGCACTCTGTCTCAGAGAGACATAACAGTAAGTTACATACCCTGTGCCAGCCTCCTGTCAGTATACGATTCCCTTACTGCATCCATGCTAGCAGATGAGAGAGATACACTAGTATTACCCCCCAGCTACGGCAACATCCTTCCAAAAAATTTGGCAGGTCAGGCTCCATCAGATACAGTCACATGAAAGTAAAGGAGGAATCTGCCCCAGCAACTTCTGCTATTCTTGTGGTTTGCTGATTTCATAATATTTGGTCATAAGATGTTGTTTTTGATATTTGCTTAATATTATCATGATGGGCTTCTTCCTAAATCGCCTTTGGGTAGCAGGCATTTGTGTCACTGGTAAATTGGAGAAGCCAGGACTAACCAATTCCCGCTCTTGGAAGATTCCAGTACTGGCAGGGCATGTGTTGCATGAATCCCTTTTGCCTGTGGGGGTAATGGCTGACATCGGAGGTGCTTCAGTAAACCAGCACTCTTTCATTATCCTGGTACACCTAAAAGCTCGATCTCCAAAATATCAGGGCAGCTACGTCCCTGCGAAGAAGTGGGTATTCCCAGCATCTCCATCAGCTGGCTCTGTGGGAGCAGCAGCAGTGAGGATGGGAACACCCCGCTTGCAAAGGGGCCTCCAGATGCTGGTGGTGAAGGCCCAGCCTTAGGAGGCCTGTGGTCAAGCCAAGGGGCTAATAAAGATTAAAAGCAAGAAGTGAATCATTGATTTTATAGAAACATCAAGACGTATGACAAAAGATAACACTGCGACACAGCTACCATGAATGGACAGAGCACAGGAACAGCCAAGCCTTTGCAGTGCCCCTGTGGACCAGCGCCCTCCTCTATCATGTCTTCGTGTCTACGTTGCTCCTTTGCCATCTAGGCACCCAGCTGCACCAGGGCAGCTTTAGCAACATTCTTTATGTATAAATATACACACACACGCACACACATATATACATATATATATACACACACATGTATATACTATATATACACATATATATACACACACACATGCACACACATATATACATACATAATTTATACTATAATTACAGCTCAAGGGATCGAGATCCAGCATTTGATGCTCAAGGCTGTATGCAGCAACCCAGCTTTACAAATAACCATGGACACATAATTATGAAAATGGGGACCGAGTGCGAGGCCGTTCTGGGCAGTCCAGGTAACTCCACAACTGCACACACTCCTTAATGCTAAGCAAATGCAGGTTATTTTATTTCTGTGCTGCTCTGTGCTTTCACGATCCTTTGAAAGCTCAAAGGTAAACAAAAGTCCCCTCAAGTGACCTCTCTGTGCTAGATCAAAGAATAAGTAAGGGAAAAATCCTTGCAGTTTTAGGCAGTGAGTCTGTCTAATGTTAGAAAGAAACATCTCTCTAAAGCAGCCTGGTCCCCACCTACCCACTCCGTGGGACAGTTCAGCTACAACACCCTGGCCCTAGTCCTATTATTTTATGCTTTCTTTAAATCCCAGACAGCTTTATAAACGATCACCCCAACAAAAGCACCAGGGCCTGGCCGCTGCCAGGTTAACAGACTAACTGGCCTCTTGGCCTGATGCAACCTGGCATCTGCCCTGCTCCCCAATGAACTTCCAGTCTAGTTCAGACAGACATAACAGAGGGCAGAAGCGGCATCCAGCTCCCAACGGCTCTTGCTCTGGGCAAGGGAGGAGGGAAGGAGTCCGGATCTCAGGTTTAGGCCTCTGCAGCAGAGTCGGAATTAGTGGCACACAGGAACAGCAGCACGGTGAGCTGAGGCACAGGGTGAGCTGCATGCTGCTCCAGATGCAACAAGGCCATCGTGCACTAACCAGAGAGCACGGCAGTGCCCATTTGACCCTGGTTTTCACAGGCCAACTCCTCAGTTCCAGCCCAGATTATCTTGTCACCAGTTACCAGGAGTTAGGCAGAAAGGTGGGTGCTGAGTTCACCACTATCATCTTAGTCACAAACAGCACCTCACAAGCAAATGTGCAGGGCACAGCTGACTCCCTGCATACAAGTGTCCAGGTCTGTGGTCTTGGTTTTGGTGGGTGATGGGGCTCCCAGAGCTGGAGATGACTTCAGAATGACCCACTGAATAATGCTCGTTGACAGCTCCAAACAAAATCTTAGCAGCATCACAAAGGCCTTTACAACTCATCTCATGTTTTGCTGGCTCCCAGCAGAGCGCAATACAGCGACAGAGGACTGGCCCTGATTTGAAACTCTAGGACACTGATATGAAGCTTGGCAGACTTATACTCCAGCTTTTTAACTCAATTTGATGCGACTCCAGTCTTTATGCCAACTCTGCCTCTTTGATTAAATGCTTGTATTGCACAGGCTGCTGTGACTCCCCTCCGTCCTGCACTCCCCGTGTACCACCTACATGACCACGACTTAGATCTGCAAGCAAAAAAGCAGAAGAAAGCAAGTCCTGACCCCTGCCCTCTTCTCCACAGCTGATTCAGCTCTACAGAGAGTGAATTCAGGCTACACGAGGTACCTGAGCAGGGCTTGCTTACTGCCAACCACAGCATCCCTCAAGAGCCTCTGACTTGCAGTGAGCCCTATCACTTGCACAATAATAAACAGTTATAGATAAAGTTACATATACAAACCTTTCACCCTTACACTTTAAAGTAATTACTTATACAGGGGCAGATATCAACATATTGCTTTACAGATTGGAAAATACAGGCTGGAGAAGAATATCAAATACCTTGTCCAGAATTCCATGACAGAAGAGCCCAGAATCGTAGCTAAATCTCTCCATTCTCTAGCTAATGGCCAACTGTCTCAGTAATTTGCAGTCTGGCTATGTTGAAATCTTTTATTATGACAAGAATCTATCTAAATTTTTATACCACTTTCCACTTAACACTATGACATGACATTTGTAAGATGTTAAATTATGAGCAGTGCAACAAAATTAAAGCTAAGTCAGAGGAAAATGGAAGTGTTTTAGTTTGAAAGTGTGAAGATGAGCTGTGTTTTCACAGGCAGAAAAAAGTCAAAACCATTTTGCATTTAACAGAAATGTGCGTTCATTTTAATAATGGATCTATCAAGCCTAGATTCTACTCTTCACCCCACATGCATTAGGAACCAAATTAAGTATTTTGTGTTGCATTTCTTCCTTAAAAGGCTCTAGAGATAGCTCACAGCCCAAATCCAATTAACTACATGCTTGTAGTGGCAAGTGAAGTGGCCAAGCCTTAAAAAACCCACGGGCACCTGTTTGGAAGCACTGCTGCAAAGTTTGGCCTCTACCGCATTTTAAAAATGGGGTTAGTGACCATCAGCGCACCATGGCTGCTGACTGCATCCCATTAAGTCCTTAGAAAATTCCAGCCTGCAGCACAAACTCATTTAAAATACCAGCCAGGAGGACCTGTTAAATACTAATACAATTCTGCAGCTATAATAATTCATGATAAATTGACCCATTAATGGCAGACTCAGAGGGATAGTGTAATACATGCAATAGCCTGGGCATGCACTGGGGGCAACACGCTCATAAAGCAGACATGCATTTTTACCACAGGTGCCTTATGGCCAGACCTGGCCCAGCTTGGTGCTCTTTGAATACTCACTCAGCACCATCACCTTTGAAATTTGGGGTTGCAGCCCTGCTTATTCATCCCCAAAGAGAAAATCAGACTCTAATCTCGGTTATTTCACTGTGAACTCAGATTAACTTTATTGACTATAAGAACAAGGTTGTACTCTGCTCAGTCTGTACTTTCATATCCCTTAATATCATTTTAGCTATCAATGCACTGGCATTTTTGTTACTCTACTATCACTATTGTGTTTGTGTTCAAAGTTTATTCATTACCAGCTTGCATTAGAGCTCTGTAACACATCCTCTGCCCTAGTGTTTCCTGCCTCTTCCTTCTTGCTTGAACCACTAAAAGTTTTTATCTGTCACCAAAGTAGTAGTTTCCATAGAAACCGTGAAGGCAGAAAATGATGACATCCGTGTCCTCAGGCTCACCCATTTTGAAAATCTAGGTCAACAACATTTGCTTAAAACATTCCACTCTCTTTTAACCACGTTCACTTGCACATTAAGGATGCAATAAAAAGCGGGGGTCCACAGGTACCCCAACCTCAGCATGTTTAATATAGTGCCCCCTCTCCACGTAAAGAAGCCATCCTTACCATTTCTTCCAGCCCATTTTCCCTGCTGTACTTCCTTGGATAACCAGTAGGCATTAGTTTTATCATCCAGCTACTTATCTTCACCAAACATTTACTCTGCCATCACAATCTAACTTCCAGGTAGTGTTTGAATAACCTGCAATGATATCACCGAGAGTAGGAGGTATTAGCAATATCATCCATTATAATTTCATTAAGAAGACTACAGGAATGAAAAGATCGTGCACATGGAAGTCAAAGTCAATCTCAACTTGAACAACACTCAGAAAGAAGCCAAGGAATTAAACCAATGATGAAATTCGAGTTGGGTTTGCCCACAGTTGATGCACACTGATCTCAGCAACAAATGTTGAGTAGCAAATGTTGATCTGTTGAAGTGTAAGGGATGGTGCTGCAGTAAATGAATTAATTGTATTCCGTGGGTTTTCTTGGTGAGAATCACAGTTCTTCCCAGCAGAAGATACATAACCATAGCAAGTGCTGGTGCTAAAACATGCTGACAAGTACATAAGGTTATGGAAGGTTGCCTCAAGAAACTGCTGTGGAGGGAAGTAACATTGATGATTTGCTAGCTATTTCCCCTGTTAATTGAAGGCAGAAGTAATTAGTTGCAGTCAAATATCTTCCAAGATGAATCTATTTCACTCAGTACTCAATTATTCAGCCTTCTCTCAACCTATTGTCCACTATTTATCCCTATAATTTATGCTGAGTGAGGGCTTCAGCACTTTGGACATGGATCAATGACTTGTACCTGTTGAAAGGGCAGGTTTCACATACAGGGGAGCTTTGCTTTATCTGTCCAGTTGATGGTGACTGGATTTCAGCTCTTGATGACAAGCAAGAAACAAAGGTTAAGAAAATATTTTTAACCTTCTGACTCTCTGAGAAAGCAAGGTGCACATGATGACAACTTAGCAAAACTATGTGCAGTCCTAGTAAAGAGCTCTTGCAATCCATGCTATGTTGTGTGATTAGGTATCAAATCTGGTGTGAGAAAAATCAAGCACTTTTCTGACTAATCTTCTCTCTCTGCCTAAACCCCTCTAGAATAAGGTGATTTAGGAGTGACATGCAGCCACGACAGCTTGAAAAATTTATCTGAAGTAGAACAGTAGTCCCCAGGAATACTTCGGTGTAATCCAATTACACTAATTAAAATAATTATTTCCACTTAGTTTGCTACCGAACTGCTTGCTTGGCATATCTACAGCCAGTGCATACAAAGGTCAAGTCCCAAAATCTAGGGAGGACAGAAAGAATTACTGGAGAATACAAGTCTCTAGATGTTGGTAGTGGTTGGGTTTTGCTTGAACATGCAAGCTAACAACAAGCAGTTGGAGAACCTCAGGCTTGTTGGATCTTGTCTACGTGCATCACACTTTTCCCCTCAGCACTCAGTCCACTCCTCAGTTGTGCTGCAAACTGAATTCCCAGCCTGGGAAGTTCCTTCCAATGATACCTGGAATTAGGGAACAAGATGTGCTGAAAGCTTGTAATCTAACTGTAATCCAAGCAGAAGGGTGGATTATAGTGCTGATCCTGGAATAGAGAACCATAAAGTAAAGGACTTGTCCTCTAAACTTGTAATTGAAAAATCTGCTGGTCATGCCCAAATCTGCTACAGAATCTCTGAATAGAAAAGCAATCCATTTAGAGTGAAAAACATAAAACCAGAAAAAAAAATAAAATAAAAACAAATAGAGACATAACTGTCAAACTTGCTTTCCATTTTTTCAGTATGAGCCTAACAGAGTTTCCTTCAGCTCACCCCATGTTGCCAGTATGGCTTTGTCTCCATCACACTGCAGTTTTCCAGCAAGTGCCTGTCTGCTGCCAAACCCTTCCCAGGACACGACCACAGAATAAAAAATCCCCTGCTTCCTCACTTAAGCCTCCAACAAGCCACAGTGGCTTTCGTAAGTAAAGCCTTCTACAGAGAAGCAGGGAAATGTGTCTATCTATTGACAGCGAGTGGCAAAAAATCAAGCCCTTCTTCCCCCTTTGCCACCCCAGGAACTGGGTTTGCTCCCTCCGCATCAGCTTTAAGCCAAAGCAGGGGGAAAGAAAAGCAGGACTTCCCAAAGCGCCAGCAACGTCTGTGTAGGGGCTGCTGCTCTGCAGGAATCCCGAGGCTGCCAGATCTGGAGCACTGGGATTTTTCTACATGACCTCACGTCCTCTCACTCATTGCTCTTAGCTATATCAAAAGGAGGAGGCCACAATGTCCAAGCTATTATTATTCCCCTGTGCTCTGGATTCTTATATTCCACTGACATCTGAATGCTCATGCTGCACTTGTGAGATAACCTTACATGGCCTCTAATGACAAGGGGAAATGTTCTCTGTCAGAGTACGTGTCTTCATTCACAAAGTACTGGTCTGAAGCTTCCAGATAATATGGATACAGATGAGCCAGATTAGCTACTGTTTTGACTCCTGGGTGAATCTGCAGACATTAAAAGCATAACACAGCAATATAAACATATAAAAAATATAATACAGTCAGCCAGTTCTCTGATAATTATGATGAGGGAGAAAAGAAAAGCCTGTACAGCAGATTGATATATCTATTGATCCATCTGGGGAGAATATAAATAATGGAACATACACCAGGCACATGTGGAGAGGCGGCGGAGAATAATCCATTTCAAATGGCACCTGCTGCTTTGCTGAACATACAGAATCTGCCCTAGCAATCTATTGATTGTCATGGAAATGGAGCACAACACTGATCTCTCAGTACTGACACTGATCTGGCCAGCACCCAAGACCAAAATATACAGCAAATCCAAGCTAAGAATCTTTTAGGCTCCATCTCTTCTTTCATTCTCATTCAGAGGGTTTTCAATGCATCCATTTATATTGGTCCAGAACCTCCAAGTTCTTTAATTCAGGATTATGCTTTGATGACAAACTGCATTCCAGCATTCACACGTCCTACTTCTATCTCAGGAATGCAGCTAGATTATAGTTTGTGTTATCCCAGGGAGATTGTGAGATGTTAATCCATTCTTGTGTTACATCTTGGCTGGAATCCTTACCCTCTTTGCTGACAGCTTTAACAGGCAGGCCTATAAATTTATTGCAGCTTAATCCAGATTTATCTACAGAAGATGTCACCTGAGAGCAAACATTCATGTCTCATTTTGCCTGGCTTTGGAACCCATCGACGCTCCCCCCAGGACAGCAGGATATTGATAATAACAATTTCTCTCTCAATGCTATTGCCATCCATTCGTCTGATCCAACGTGTGCCTTGCTCTAGGCTCTTCCTTGCACTTCGCTCCTAGTGGACTGATTTAACAGTAGGCTAGGAGAGCGCACTAATTAAATTCAGAGATAATAATTCCTAATCAGGAGGTGCCGAGAAGGTAGGTGCAGAGAAGGGAGGAGAAGGAGAGCAATTCAGAAGCTGTTCATGGGGGAAATGAAAAAAAAAAGCCCTGAACCTAGGAGAATGCAGACAGATGTTTCTGAGTAGTATATGATTATATCTAATGAGGGGATATGTATAATGAGGGGAGTAATATAAAAAAAATAGTAGAAGAATCACTGTAAAGCATTCATGCTAATCGGAAAGTAGAATGTAAATCAGAACAAAGTTTTAATTAGAATATGATATTAATGAAAATAAATATATATATGTATGTACAGATATATATATATGGAAACTGGAAGTTTTGCTGGTCAGAGGCAGAACACATCTCTATGTTCAATTTATTCCCAGAAGCTACGGGCCAGAAATAGCCAAAAGCTCCACAGGGCAAAAAGAAAGCCAAAAATGAGCTGGATTTATAAGGAAAGATGTAAAGGCCTGAATGTGAGTGGCACAGCCAGATGGGCAGGGGGAGGAGCAGAAAGCCTGGCAAAGGCTTGCTAAGCAAATCACCAGGAAAGAGGGGAATCAGGGAAGCCAAGAGGTGGCCAACTGGGAAAAATTAAATGAAGCTTTGAAGAATAAAAGCAAACTAGTAGTGTAGTTCCAGGACTAGTATGGAAATCTGTTAGTCTGAAATCATTCCCCAGGCAAGTGAGGCTGACAACCAATATGGGTCAAGATTGGGTTAAAAGGCAATAAAAACCCATTACTGTATTTTGGGTGCATAAAACTTCTAACTTTTTAAAGATGAAGGGGCCAGCTCCTCAGCTGCTGTAGATCAGCGTAGCTCCACCACAGCCTGTGCCAGCTGACAGCAGCCAGAGCCTGGCATACCTATCGTTGCTCTTGGGCTCTGAGTTATGAACTGTCATTTACCCTGTCTCCATCCAGCGAGTTCCCTTGCCCTTTATAGCTGTTACTCTATCTGCGTTTTAGGAATTCAGGGCTGGAAGGACCTCGTGGACTGTCTGAGCTGGTCTTCTGCTCTTACAGAACCACTATCCACTCACAATACCCTTATTTCCCTCCTCCAGTTACAACTGATAAGTTGGAAGCAAGATGAGCTAAAGATATAACTGCAGAGCATCTTCATTATGCTTTCCATAGGTGAAGCTAGAACAGCATAATATTCATATAGCTCCAGGATGACCATGACATGCAGCACCTTTATTTCACTCTGCAAAAACCAGCAGCATTGGCAGCGTGGAGGTACCAGGCTGAAACCCAGCTGAAGTCACCTTCTCTTCTGTCCTTGGCAAGGACTTTGCTCCAGGTGCATGGCTTGAATGCCTGTATCCTTTGCCATTGCTCCTCTACAGCAACGGTCTGCCTGTTTCAAGAGCTCAGCAGCATCACACACTTTCTTCTGGGCAGGTTTCGCCTCCCCACACTTCTTTTTTTTTTTTATTTTGATAAGAAACAACCCAAAAAAAGAAAGAAATCCAACAATAAAAAAAGCAAATCATTATGAAGAATGGAGTTCAGTCTTTGTCATTCCTGCCCAGCGGATGAAGATAGGGAAAGCCAAACAGGAGAAGGTTGTTGTATTATGATATGTAGATTAGAGAAGAAAAACAGAATCCTTTATCAGGTCATGCAAGTTTAGTAGGAAGGAACTGGCTCACAACACTTGATAAGCTCCGTGTCCACAAATTCCTTGGAGATATTAACTAATCCTCACAAAATCCCTGTGGGATAGGTTAATATACACCTTTCCTATGCAGGCAAGCAAACAGCAAGTGTCCAGAGCCTGCCTGCAAGTTGTATTGATAATTCAGGAACTGAAGCAGGTCAGTCAAATAAAGCTTCCCAGTCCATCCCGCTCCAGGGTCAGTAGGAACATGACCAATATTATGCTGAAGGCTCAAACGTAGCCCAACCCTGTCAGACAAGCTAGGACCTAGAATTTCATGGAAATCTGTGCTGGGATTATGGGAGGAGCACTGTTTTACAGGTTTGGGATGAGATGCTAAGAAAAGGCCAGCTATTTCAGCTCCGTTTGGGAAATTGTAGGGCTGGTCCAAGTGTGTGACTCAGTAGAATCTGGGTGCACGCATGTGTGGTGTTCACATTCACACGGACCTAAAGAATTCTCTTTACTGCCACGACTGACTGCATTTTCCCATGAAAGGCATGTCCTTCTTGTATACCTAATCCAGGAATTTAATATGGCTTTTTTTTTCCCTTTAATAACTAAATTTAGACTCTTATGTTCTGTCTCTTCCGCTTTATTTAATTTCCCTGATTACTAAGGAATGAATTCCTCTCCTTATTTAAGACTCTGAACACAGATAAATGGCTTTTATTCTTCCTTTCTGAACGAAAAGGCTTTCATGGGCAGGGGAAACCTGGCCGGATTTGTCCCATTTTCCTACCTGAGCTACGACATAGAGGTGAAGCAGCAAAGAGCAGTTTAACCTCCCGGCCTAGGTAATCTGCTCTCTTGTGGCCCAGGGTGAAGAGGCAAAGCTGGGACAGTGGGGACTGCCCATTGCCAGCTGAGCTCAGGAAGCCAGCGGAGACCCAAGCAGAACTGCCAGTTTATCTGCATGTGACTGGTAGCTACCTAAAAACAGAGGTCAGACAGTTTAAAAGAAGTTATCTCACTGAGGGATGTTCTTGCTCCGAGCAGGGAGGCACCTGCAGCACTTAGACACGGGGCAGGATCCAGGACTCCCGGGTTCTGCTCCCATCCCAGCCACCTTCCTGCACAACAGCAGCTAGCAGCCCTTCCACATCTTTGTTTCTCAGTTTATTCCTTCTTTTTTTTTTTTTTCTTTTTTTTTCCTTTTTTTTTCCCCGCAGAGTTATAGCATTTAAATGCAGGACTTCACAGAGGATGCGTTTTTACACTTCATTATGTGGGGGACAACGAACCAGTTTGTTGCTTTGACATCATAGGCTGAATGGTGACTGAATTGCTGCATGCCTTGGTTTTCCACTGACAAAAAGAGAATATTCAAGCTTCCTTCTCACGTGCTTTGCCATCTCGGATAGAAAAGAGATGCAAGTACAAAAGTGCTACACTTCTATTGAGAGGAAGAGACAGGTTAAATTCTACCCTTTGGTTCCCCACTCTGTTGCGACTGGCATGAAAACATAAAAATGACAGGCTGGGCCCCATTCTATTAAGATTTAAATTCAGTAAGGGACTGGAAAATTACTGGGACCCTTACGTCTAATCTCCGCCTCAGCTAGAAGCGAATATGCATAATTCTCATCCCATAGCTAAATTCAACTTAATTGTCCAATGCCAAGCCCATAAAAGAGCTATCCAATGCAAACCTTATCTGCCCCAGATGCACGTATCTGCTTACAATATCCTTTGTTAGTTAAACAAAACAGAATCATTGTTGCTAAGAAGTTAATATTGTTTAAGATTCACTGGCTAACACACAGAACACTTTTTTTCCTGAGTTCCCCCAAACACATTCCTTTTATATTTTCTATCTTGGTTCCTTTCCCCTCATTTTTCTCTCCCTCTCACTTGGCTAAGGCTGAAGTTTTCTTTGGGTGAGTTTGCGTGCAAGGTGATGTGAACTTTGGGAGGCAGACGTCTCAGCTGATACAGTAACGGGTAAATATCTGTTCAGATCAAAGCAGAGCAAAGCAGAATTTGACTTGAATTCCCAAAGCATTAAATAGGAGCCTTTACTTGACCCAGCTCACCTTTTCCTCTTGATTATTTCCCTAACCTGGGATAGCACTTTGAGCATGTTGCATGTGCCCCAATTTGTCCAAACAGCCCGAATTACAGTAGAATGAAAACCCACTTTAATGTTCCAAAGTCCCTAAGAATAAATACTGTACAGCTTTCTCGGATGTACTTTTTTCATTTGAACATCTTCTCTAGTGCTGGGATACTGCATGGCACAAACGTCTGCATACGAATGAAAATAAAAACACTTTATTACGAGTGTAATATCAGTTGAGACGCCGGATGTAAAACACATGCTGCTGGTGGCCATGTGGTCAACACGAACGTGGCACTTGGTGCTGATTTCTTGGATCTCTCCCATCCTCTCTCTCCCTTTTCATGCCCTGTGGCATCACAGGGTCTATCACTACAAGGGCACTGTGCCAGGGTAACGTCACGGGGAGGTGGGCACCACCTGAGCTCTCCACCTTACCCGTGTGGCCAGCAGCCGCCCCCAGCACCTCTGCACAGGCTGGGGGCTGCGGCGTAGACAGAGCTGCTGACATCTCCCTGGGAAGAGAAACAGCCTTGCAAGAACCAAGGGCACCTTTCTGCTTGGCCGTGACCACAGCTTTGGTAGGACTCATCTTCTATAGCATTTCCGTATCAGAGGCAACTATCACAAATGATGTCTCGTCACCACTGACCGTTTTCTCTAGCCTAAGAACTGACCAAACCCATTTTTGCCTAGGCAGAAAAATGAAGCCTTTGACTCTGCACATGGAGCAGAGAACCGGAGGCAGCAACGGGCTCGGTGCTCGAGGAAGGAGCGTGCAAGGCCCTGACAGACCTCGAAAGGGCTGGACCCCAGCACCACGCTGACACCAGACCCCTCCTCAGTGAGCGCCGGAGCACGGAGCCGTGACTCCAGAACTCGAGCCACGCGCACAGGCTCCCAGGAGGTGCTGGCAACAGGCAGGGCTTGTTATGAGAACCATGTTCAGACCCAAATGCGTGGCACGGAGCGGAGGTGACAGGTGAAGGGGGTCTGTCTTTCTACACAGAATATACATTTGACCCTGTTTTCAAACTCTTCAAGGCCTGCAGGTGACAGTCGTATTCCACTTTTCACAATCTCTTCTTCTGCGTGAGGGATGTGTTTTGACTCAGTTTCAGTTTTGCAAAGAAATTTTAAAAGCCTGGCTGTCCGGGGGCTTCGAAAATCGCATATCCCGGAGATTTGTAAGAAATAATCAAGCAGTTGGTGAACATGCAACATTGCCCCCTCTGGTTCTTTGCACTGCACGCCAGAGATGGCCACAGGAAAAAGCTCACGGTGCTTCACGGCAGCAAAGGTGGCGGGAGCTGCAGCTTCGGAGCACCAGGAATTCGCCCGCTGCCTGGTTTCTGCCTGCTGTGAAATCACACACAGCTGGGAGACAATCGCCAAGTTTCCATGTGACCCTGAAATTCCTGTATCAAAGGCTGGGGGAAAAAAGAAAAAGAAAAAACCCTCAATTCAAAGTGTGAATTTAAGAGCTAGATGGAAGAACATGTTCCTTTCCAGACCAAGATCAGTGAACAAAATCAGATTAAATGGAACATTAAACGGAACTGTTTCAAGCCCAAGAAAAGAGGATGCCAAGATCAAAAAGAGTATCTTGCATCTTAGAAATACTTCCCACCCTCTCCACAGTTAGATGCAATGACATAAAGCAGAATGTAACTGAAAAGATTCAGAGGACCTGTCAAAAAGGAACAGTATCCCCAGTCTAATTTGGAAAGGACTATCACTTCCGTCCTTCAGATCATTTCATAAGCTGCATTCCCGATCGATTGGGACATCCTTTTCCTAGGATGCCGAGCACTCGCTCCCTGGAATCAGACACTGAAATAAACCTCTCAGAAACGACGGACTGTCACAAACTTCTCATTTGACTGGAAATCATAAATTACATTTTTTTCCAGCAGCTTTCACAGTCATAATCCCATACAGACCATATGCAGACACCCTTGCCGTTGCAGAACAGATGATGCATCCCCACGAGGAGGACCAAGGGGACTCCTGATGGCCATTCCTCATGTCCCATCACAGCCAAACAGGCCCAGGCAGGAGGTCTTCTGCCACCCAATCCAGCGTGTTCCTTCCTTCCATCAACCCATGAGACCCCCGGCTCGGGCACCTTCCTTTGCAGCTCCCTGTCCGCATTACTTGATCTTGAGCTGGGTTGGTCCATCTTTGTCCATCACATGCAGGTTCCTCTTCTGCGGACTCCTCTGTTCACCTCCATTCTAAATTTACATTAGTCGCTATAAATTTCCCGTTCTTCCACCTCAGTTTATATAAGCTGTTACCTACCTACTATTTTAGATGATACATAGCAACATGATTGGGAAAACAGAAACAAAGAGTTTGGGGATGATTTCCCTCTCTCCCCTCTTTGTTTGGTTTTCTGGAACTGCTTCATCCCAAACATTTGTAAATAGTTCCTAGAGTTACATTCCAGCTCCGAACAGTAAACACTAAACTAGCTAATATATATAGAAGGATCCCTGTTCTTCCAGGGTATCCAGGCAACCTTGCAATACAAAGTTAAAGCGCAGCTATTTGTTCAAAAAGTGTTTTCACAGCTATTTCCTCTCTCTCTCCCCCTTGACTTTTTCCACTAGACTCTACTTGTATTTATCATCTGCAGATTCGGCTCCTTTTTGCCTTTGAAAACCTTTAAAACCTTTCAAAGAGCTCACTTTAAGAGCAGCAAAGCCCCAACATTTAGCTTATAATAAAGTTTGCTTTGCTTTCTGAAAAATGAAGGAATAAGAACCAAAGTTTCCTGAGCGCATACAGAATTTACCTCCTCTGTAATAGGCTGTGATCACTCTTGGGGACAAAATTATTTCCAAAAGCTAAAGAAACATGAAATGTATAGGAAGATAAAAAGGTTTACATAGACACCATAGCAAGCTGGAAAGGGGAGTTGCTATATCCTAACAGATATTAATTGAAGGTTTCATTAAAAAAAAGAAAAAAATTTTTAAAAATCCTTCAGAGAATTTCAGATAGGCTGAAGTGAACAGGTCTCCAAAAGGAAAATATCATTTTTTTATTAAATTTTCCAATTGGGAGAACTTTGGAGTAAAGCCAACTTCTCAAGATGAAGTGTTTTGTTATCCCAACGGGTCAATTCAAAATCAAAACTTTGACATATTAGGCAGCTTTATTATGATAGGCAATGTTGACATATTTCATGTTGACATTCCTGATTTGAAAACCTCTTTGGAATCTTTTGCTCTTTTATATGCCTCAAGATTTCAACGCCGGCTGCCCGTTCTGATTAGAAACCAATTTTTCTAATGCTGTAGGTTTCTGCAGGACTACAGAAGTCCGAACATTTCCAGTCCTAAGTGCCACTCTTTCCTCATCAAGTACTCTACAGAACATAGCTCAAAGTTTTCATCTGAGTAAGAGTCAATTAAATAGTGCTCATTTTAAAGCTTTTTTTTTTTTTCCCCTCTATAGAATGTTTATTATTCTCAGCCTTTGGGGAAGAGAAGAAGGGAAAATAAGGAAAATACTCCAAATTTCAATCACTGGTTTTGGCAATAATACTGCCTTGCCATATTTTGCAAAGCAGCTTTCATGTTTTCCAATTTTTTACATTTTTTTCTGCGCTCAGCAAGCTGGACAGTGGAGGACACTGAAGTTATGCAATGATCGGCTCTATCGTTACAGAAGCAAAAGCCACTTCCTAAATGACAATTTTCCCTCCACAAAACTGACAGACTGGGAGTCCTGTAGCTGAACGAAGAAAACCAGGCTGACATTAGAAAGAGCTGGAAATTCATTTGCCCTGCTCATTAAGCACGTAGTAGCTACACATGTCACGTTAAGTCTCCAAAATGAACTCGCGTTGCCTTAGCAGGCCACGAAGCTCCCAGCAAAGTGTCTTCTGCAGAGTGTTTGTTCCCCAATTTACCAAAAAGGAAGCAATGGGCGCAAGGGCAGATGCTGATCCGGGAGACGCACCGGCTCCTATTGGGCAAGTTGCTTTTCCTGAAGTTGTTTATGCTGAGCGCTGCGTTTGAGCAGCTGAGGTCAGCAAGGGAAGATAGTTTATGGTTTGGCCTCAGAGCTGCTGACTAATTAGTCTTCCCAGTCGTGGTCTTCGGAGGAAACTTGATCTCCACAGTCACAGGGTTTTTTTATTTACTTCAGGACTAAGCTCTGGTTTGCTGCAGAATAGGTGAAGATCTTCGGTGATAACTTACCAAAAGAAGAGATCCTAGCAAAGAACATGGGGCACAGATAAGGTCCTCTGGGGGTTTCTCCTTACTTTGAACTCCTTGACTTTTTATTGAAACTGTAACAGGATATGGTGGATTCCACTGCATTTGATGGGAAGCAGATCTCTGCTAGTCCCAAAATTTGCATTTTTCACCACATAAAAATTAAGCTCTAGGTCTCTGATGCTGTACTATGACAATCGAGGGCCAATGGCAATTCAATGAGAATATCACCTTAACTTCTTATGCCAGTTTTGGACAACACTGCAAATCAAACAATAGCAGGGCTAATGATACAAAGAAGAACGTTACAACACACGTGAATTTTCAGGGCACTGATTCCAACAGTGGTAAAATGCTAACCGAACACCACCAAAATTGTGTGCAAATTGCGTCTTCCTATTACTTACTAAGAAAAAAGGCTATATCCCAAATAAAGCCAAACATCTTTCTAGTCAGTAATTTTTCAAAGGTCCCTGCCAAGCGTCAATAGCTGTTCAACCACTGCAACATATTTCCTATTTCATTGCTCCCATGCATCAAGGGAAAGAGTGGTTAAAAGGAAAAATGTTCTTGTGGTTATAAAACACAGGACAGCCAGAAAATTTACAGCTCTGCTCATGCTTCTGGTGTGACTTCTACATTGGACTTCTTCCTTTTTCTTCGTTTTAATTCCTCCCTCGTAAATAAAATAAAATAACATAACATAACATAACATAACATAACATAACATAACATAAAATAAAATAAAAGCTCGAATGGAAGGAGCCAGCAAGGTTCTATACAAAAGATGGTTGTATCTGGCTTTTCCACCTTGGAAGTCAGCATGAAAGTCGAGCTGTGGTTTGCAGCAAGAGTGCTGGGGAGCACAGGCTGCCTTGGGTGCTCCCAGGCCCATCAAGGTGGTGGGAAATCTTGGTCTTGCTCTGAGGAGCTTTCCTCTTGCAGGGCCTGGGCCTGAGACGTTTGCCACCTTCCTTCTCACGTAACCTGCTTGCTTAAGCTTTGGGCACATGTAAACAACCCTCACCTCCCTTAAGCTTTGGGTAAACAAGTGACTTGGCAGGAGCTTGTGTTTCTGGGTTACCCTGCACGGGGGTGTGACTTCATTTCCTTAAAAGCAAAAAGCAGCCAGAGGGGCGGCAGGAGTTAGTTTGGTGACTAATTCTGCCTTTTCTTCCACTCACCCCCATGTAAATTTAACAGTAGAACAGTCCAGACGTTCACACAGCCAAAATAATAGCTTGGAGGTGCAAGCTTTTCCCAAAGGGAGCAGGATTCATCACCATGAGAAGGTGAGGCCCTGTTGTGGGACACGGTGACACGTGGGGATGCTCTTCCAGTTCGAGGTCTTCAAAACCCACCTGGATGCCGCCCTGTGCCACATGCTGTAGGTGTGCCTGCTTGAGCAGGAAGGTTGGAC
>JAVCKT010022028.1:5499-31784 GCA_032273925.1 Rhynchotus rufescens
TCTAACCCTGCAGCTCCACGAATCTGGTGGACATGTGAGATGAATAAAAACGACACCAGCCTGCTCCTGCTGCTCAGCAGAACTCCTTGGCTAAGAACATCAAACAGGATCCAGTGCCTTCTCTGTCCAAAAGCTTTTCTTAGCCAGGACACAAGCAAAAGATTATTTCTTGTTTCCTCATTTTAGAACTGCCAAGACAGATGTGAAGGTCAAAAAATGGCTTGAGAGTGATGTGGCATATCTCCATTCAGCCTGCATGTACAAACAAGCTGAAAAATTTATTATTATTATTATTATTATTATTATTATTATTATTATTATTATTATTACTTTTTACAGGAATGGTTAAAAAAAAAGCTGAAATTTAGTCTTGCCAGGAAATGTGTCTCGGATGCAATGCTTGTATGCTTCTACATCCGCCAAAAGAAACCTGCTCATATAGAACCTGTAGAAAGATGAGACCCTAGAGATTTACCAACATACAGGCCAGAGATACTAAATGGTCATTTCACTGGAAAGCACAATTGGAAAGACTAGGTCTTTGGACCATAGCATGGTATCTATGTATTCTTTGGTGTCTGACCCAGTAATGAAGGATGCTTCATAATACTTGAGGGGGTAAGATGATGGGGAGGAAAATTATGATGTGTTTTGGAGTCTTTCCTCTAGACTCCTGATCTGAACAAGCACAGAACTGCCAGGGAGTTGGATATTCACAAAAGGCAAAGCTGATTCTGTAAGTGTCCCATATTGCTGAGATTATTTGCTGAGATTCCTGAGGTGTCAGGAATCATGGACTCATCTAGAGAAAGGGGCTTACATGCTGAAGGAGGGAAATAAGAGCAGTAAGAAAGAAAAGGTTAGCCTGCAGAGAAGGGAGGAAGAAATCTGATGAGGAAGGTCAACAAAAAAGAGAAACTTAAAGAAAGAGTAAAAGGAGAGGAAAAAAAAACAAACAAACAAAATTAAGATAGTGGTAAAAATAATGGAGGGAGAAAATATTCACTCTATAGACATAAAACTGGGGTGACTATATGGGTTATCAATACTGGTTTCCAAAAACAAGCACCTTAGCTTTTGCAGCATTTGATGCAAAACGTCAAATGCCACAATGACTGCAACATGACAAAGAGAGGCACTAGGATGGGATCAAGGGCATTGTGAAGATCTTAGGCTTATGCAATGCCTCACAGGATGGCACATTTAGATAATTTTGAGGAGTGAATCATTCCCTAGGCAACTACAGAGGATGATCAAAAAAGCACTTAGTCTATACTATTCTTGATCTCCATAAGAATTCTTTCCTGTTCTTATGCCAAATAAATACTACTAATTCAAGATACATCAGTCAGGCAGTATCACTATGAGCAACAGCACCTACTAACCGGTCTTAAGTCTTGGCCAATTTCTTGTTCAGGCAATTTAATGCTTCAAAGGAAGATCAAATTTGTCCTCTCCCCAGTTGTCATTCCTCCCACCCTTATATACACATCCAAGAGAAAGAACTATGAAATGAAGGGAATTCCTTCCTTACCCCAGTAGTGGTCAGTGGAAGCTCTGAAGCATGAAATTAATTAATTAAAATATAAATGCAGTGTAATTCCTTCTATGAACTCAGCAAGCTCTATTTTTAAATTATTTA
This sequence comes from Rhynchotus rufescens, assembly GCA_032273925.1. NCBI lineage: Eukaryota > Metazoa > Chordata > Aves > Tinamiformes > Tinamidae > Rhynchotus > Rhynchotus rufescens. The sequence continues at coordinate 7,142 of JAVCKT010022028.1, forward strand.
AGTTCCATGCCTTTGCAAGGAACTGTCTTTGTGGAAGGCCAGAACTCAGTCCTTTGAAGTTTAGAAACCTTCTCTTAATTTCCAAGGTAATTTATACTCATTTGAGCTTTTAGCACTGCTTTTCTTTAGCTGAAGCTCTTATTCACCCTGGTATTTACAAAGAACTTATTTGTAAATAAAACCTGTACTCCTTCACATCTTTCTTTTGCTAGTCTAACCAATAGTCCCGCTGAAACTTTTTAAAGGTTTGCATTTCCCCTAAACTTTCTCACAACTCTTTGCTCTATATCACTTTCCTTTTTTTTTGTATAAGGGACCTAAAATGGTCATAGCATATTGAGAGGCCTCCCCAGTTAGTTCATACCATAATACTAATATCTTCTTAGATTGATTTAACCTCTTGACTTCATGCCAGTCTCTGACACCTCTTCCTAATGTCAGCATTTTAGCTAAAGCATGGGTGAGTGTCACATTGGTGAGAGAAGAAGACTCAGAACACAAAGAAGCAGGGCTGCTGGATCTGATTCCCAAGTCTTTAACTAGTCCCTTACAGGAGAGTTTGTAGATTCTCTCTCCAGGGTGCAGTGCTTACAGTCTGTTAATTTAGGAACTACTAGAGTGTGAGAGTGAGAGAGAGAAAGAGAGATGGAGTGTGTGTGAGAAAAATACAGTTGTACCTTTCTTGAGTCTAAAATTTAAAGGGTAAGATTTTTTAATGAAAATATTCCAGTGTCCTACAGACTTGCAAATACTGTCCTTTAATCTGTGAAAGAAGATAATAGAAGATCTTGAAGTGCTTTGAGAATATTAATGAAATGTTATAATAATCCCACAGAACTGTACACTTATTTACTTTTTGTATATTCCACAGGGAGACACAGTACGTCCTATACTAGTTGCCTCATGCTTTTCATAGAGAAATGTGCTTATACTTTTTACCCAATTATTACTTTGAAGAAAAACTTCACTACTGAAGCATTTTGCAGGACAGCTTTAAAATAGAAATTGGGGAGACAGAAAGCTCTGCATTTTGCTGATGTACTCCAATGCTGATGAGGTTTGTCTTGCCAAAAGATAAATAAGTAAAACCCATCAAACTTTTTCATCAGTAGTTTGCATAGCAGCACCTTTGTTTCTGTCAGTACAAAGGGAAAGCAAACTTGCAGCAGGCACGCAGTATGTCAATTCATTTCCATTGTATTGGCAACAGGCAACAGAGGAGACAGATTTACCTGATAGTCTTAAGAGCTACGAATTCTTCCAGTTCTCTCTCTGCCTGCTTTCCTCCATATACACACATGCACAAATAAAGGGAAACCTGCCACTCGTGCAAGCCTAACATTGTAAAGTTCTGCAGTTTTATTGTCAGTGTTTATCATAAAGCATCCTTATCTGTTATCTGCTTAGAAAGGCGGTTTTGGTATGTTATTTCAGAGTAATAGCCGAGAGCGAGTTAAATTGCATTAACCTTTAAAGCTGACATTAATGGGTAACCATGTCAAGAAACTATATTACTATACAATTTCCTTTTCCTATTCTTATTCCAGCTCTGTGCTTAGAGTATTTTTTTGCTGTTAATGTGAATCTTACATCACAGACCTTAAGCTCAACACATAGCATTTGTGTTCTGAAGCAATACTCTGCAAGAAATTTTGCACTGCGTTTTCTTCCTCACCAAGAGATGTGAGAACACAGGTTTTCATGACTGAGTTTGCCCATCTTGTTATTCCCTCCATTCAACATGGTACACTGCAGATGATGTGGTACATCCTGACTTGGGGTAAGACTTCATCAAGAGCCTGAAGTTATTAAGCTAGGACTTGCTATTGGACATGACTGAACAGCCAGTGCAGTACTTAAGAGACAAGCCCTCTCTGCTTGTTACAGAAGATTGATAGCAATTTGCTGGGACAGGAAAAACTTAAGACACATATTTTTAGACAAGGGCACTAAAATATATGAGCCTCCTGCATTGTCCATCACTCTGACATAGAATTTTGAGAAGTATTCCAGATGTGCAAACTCAATATAATGGTGGCATGAATGGAAAATGCTAGAGTTTACTACAGATCTATTATGGTATAAATGCAACCCAAATGTGGCCTAGCAGTTACCAGATTCATTTTTATATATTAATGATACATATTAAAGACCTATTGTACAGAATAAATATAATTACCACATTCAGGAAATGTAAATTCCAGCACCATATAACCATTTGTCAGATGTTTCAGATGCAGAGAAAGAGGCTGAGAGAGGGCAACAGCCTTTTTGATGGCATTTTGACTGAAATATCTCTTCATTACAAGTTTGGTTTGTGAACTCTCCTCCCACTCATAACTCTTCAACCCTTTGTCACAAACTGTTTATCCAAAGAATACTGGCATCTAACTCATCTTCCACCAAAGTCTCTGCTGAGCTTTTGGGAAAGCTCTAATAAGGCAAAACTATGAAAGGAAATATCTCGATACCACTGAGGTCAGGTTTCTGAAAGAATACAGCTGACAAGAAATGTAGAGGACTTCAAAACATTCACAAATCAGGAGTCATCAAATTTTAAATCCAAGAGACTAGATTACCAAAGAGACATTTCTTCAGCAACAAAGCAGTCCAGAGTTCTAATAACTCTCAGAAAATGTCCTTATAGGAGACCAGACAGATCTGCTCTCTAGACATCTACATATGGAACACTGGCTGATGTAGAAGAGGAGTATGTTACTTGGCTGTCACAGAGATGAGTACAGCACAAGAGCCTAAATAGGATATGTTTTGTCATGAAATGCTGATGGACTAAAGGTGTGTGTTAAATACAAAGCTGCAAGAGCTTCTTGCCTCAAGTTAATAGTTGTTTAAATTAATGCTGCAATTAACATGCAACTACTTTTCTTTTTTTCTTCTTAAATGCAACTGAATGTGTCTTGAGTTTCTACTGTTGAAATGCGTACTGTGCTATCCTTCAAAATGGAGCAAATTAGGGTCTTCTCCACAGCTAATCAGCAATGCCAGTCAATGGAGGTTGGGGTCAGCGAGGAATTCCAGATTTTAAGGTGCATCAAGCTTTGTGCTTTTCTTATGAACCCTTCTGTAATCAAAAATGTGTTCAGTGATAATCTTTGCCTCTTCCACATAGAAGTCTGCCACAGACCATACGTAGGTAGCCAAATGCCCTTCATTAAGCTGAGGGGATCTACTGTTCTAGCTCAGTTAAGCTTAAAATATCGGCAGGATGGGAGGTGCCACTGAATTGGTCAGGGACCACAATGCCTTGGGCGGGCTTCCTAAGCGGTGGAATTCATGCAAACTACTGGCTGACACATTTTGCCTGAAGTGGCCAATAAACAGTCCTAAGGTAGTCTATCGAAAGACCTTACTCCTTCTCCCTTCTCCACCAAAATATGGCAAAGATTTACTATACCAGTTCCCAACATGCCAGCTATGAGCTCCCATATGTCAGACAAAATGAGCACATGCTCACTTGCACACCAGTAAGCCCCTGAATTGGGAAAAAAACTGTAGCTCTGCAGGTCTACACAAGGTTTTAAGACAACATGTTGAATTCAGAATAGTCAAAAAGATGTGTCTCTTTCCCTAGGGAAAATGAAGGAAAAAAAACTCTACAATCATTGTTAGAAATGACGTTGATTTTTCCTAATGATAAGTGAAATGAAAATCTGGATGAGAATGATGGATGCCACCAGTCAGAGCTCTTTTCGCTAGAGCAGCCAATGCCTTTTTACGCACCCATCTCATAAAAGTGTCAGGGAGATTAAAAAAAAAAAAGCTAAAATTAAAATGGAAAAGAAAAAGTCATTTCACACATTTAATGGCATAATGAAGTCTTTTTAATGTAATTTTCTTTACTCTTCTGATTACATATTCACAAAGAGGATCTTCACTTCCATCTTTATTAGGCACTATGTTTGTCATCATTACGGGTTAAGTATTTTCATAAACATTTGATGAATATTAACCATTTAAAATAAAAAATAACAGTTTATTTTCACTGCAAAAAGTGCTGCACATGGGGATATTAATATTAGAGCGAGTTGCATGGAATTACACACCCCGGCAGCTCCATTCCTGTGTGCAAGGAAGCAGTGAAAGAGGAAGGCAAGAGACTTTCAACCTACCAACCATGCAGAGGGGTTAGGAAAGATGTATCCAGTCTAAATCTATAACCAGGGTTGACAATGATCACCAAAACATATTAGATATCTCTGCAGAAGATTTGGCACTCCTGAAACCTTTCTATAGGTCACAAAATGACTTACTTCTTCTTTGCCATTTTCCTAAGGTGAATATATTTCTCTTTTCCATATGTTTGTAAAGGAGTCATCCAGCTCTGTGTTTAATATAACTCTCTATTTAGTTTATATGCCATTTCCAGTTGATACAAATGTCCTAACAAACACATTTTAAACACAGTCAGATCTCTGCAACCAGGGGAGGGCTTTTTAAAACAAGCAGCTGCAGCACCAAGTGCCACAGAAAGAGGAGGGGAAATGAACACTAAAAATGAAGGTCCATCAAAAAGAGGTTGACTGGAGCTGGATAAAAACATAACTCAATATAACTCAGTTATTCTGTTTTTAAATAGAGCAGAAAAAAAAATGAGGTGTCAATTAGTACACAGAATTTCATTATAGCTATATTTTATTTTGATCTTTTATTTTTACTAAAAGTTATGTATGAGTCACTTTGCAAAAGAAAACAGTAACGAGGACCATTTAAATTTTCTTAATATGCTCCATCATCCTGTTTGTGTTTCTTTTCCACCTTTTTCTGTGTTCCTTACTCCAATCAACAAAATAAAAACATCAGTAATGATGTTTTGATTTCAACAAAATACTTGAAATCTCTTTTCTGACAGAAGGCCATGCTGATAAAAATATACAACCTGTTTTTTGTCCCACAGCCCCTATGTTCCTCTGCTTACTCAGAAGTTACAGGAGGCAGGGGCAACACTAGGCCCTTCCTCACTCGTAAACTCATTTTAGTCGGCAAGCACTGGTTTGCCCCTTGACATGCTCCCAGCTCCATGGCATTTCATGCCAGCACTAGCCTGCCCCAAGAGCACGAAGCCACAGAACACATGAAAACAAATAAATAAAGGAATAAGAGAGCAATGCGCACAGGGAAGAAAGTCCACCTTTTGATCCTGTTGTGCCCCACGCTACCTCTCCAAAGGACAAAGCAGTATTTCCTATACTGTCAACCCTTACTAGAAGGGCAGATAGAGGAGGGAGGAGAGGATTATTTTTTTGTCTTCCCAGGCCTAAACAGACTCACTTTAAATCCTGTAGGCAGGTGCCTAAGACTAAAGAGTGCAAGGGCTCGATCTGAACGATCCTGACTAGGCCTTGATTGAGGAGAGTTAACGGAAGAATTACTGGTAGATGTTTAATTAGGATTTGAGCGATGAGGCTTTGCCATTAGGCTGGGGTTTGCTTAGGGTTTGTGTGTGCTCATGCACGCAGGTAATTTAACACGGTTGTCTGCCCTGTCCTCGCAGAGCTCTGCCCATGCATCTTACAGGAGCTACATAGGGCACTTAGAGTAAAAGCTCTACCTGGAGAGAGCAGGGGTCTGCTGGCTTCCTTCAGGGCTCGCAGGTGAGGCTGCGGACGAGGATTTGCTGCAAGGGCAGGGGGCTAAGGAACATTAAGCCCTGGAATTAGCAGCCCTGCTTCTCCCTTACACTCCTCTTGCTTCTAGCACTTAGTACCTGCAATTCCCTGGCCCCACAGGGAGTCAGGCATGTGGTGAACTGGAATGTAACTGTAGGTCCTCAGTGGGGAAAGGGAAGAGAGAGAGGCTAGGGGGAAAAGAAAAGCTTTCTTGAGCCAAAATTTCCCATCACTCTTGGACACTGGCCGTGGGAGAAGGCTGGTGCCTTGGAGTGCCATGAGGAGCTAAGCTGGCATCCACGTCACACTGGCAGTAACTCAGGGCCACAAGATTAGGCAGTCACCTCCTTGCTCTATCCACGCTCCTACCTGTTGATGTGCTAGCAATCAACACAATTCCATCTCCAAGAAGAGGATCCCACTGTTCCCTACAGGGACAAAAGAAGCTTTTCTTAGAAAACAAGATTAGTTGTGATTCTCTGCTTAATTTTGAAACCGATTTTCCAGCCCCTGTAGTTCCCATCTTCTCAACAGACAGCTTTCCCAGGAAAGTTACTGAGATCACAGGTATAACAGGATGAAGAGTCAAGACATAGTTCCTTAGAACAACTTATCATTCACTGTATGGGCAAGGTTTTGAAATCCTGATCCAGAACAGAAGTTTTTATCATGGAATAATGTTTCAGTACCTCGACTGAGGCATAATATGGTCTTCAGCCTATAGGTTCTGAATGCAAATAGATCCTCTTCTTTCTAGCTAGTAACTTAAAATAGGCACAGGGAACTAGGAATGGGAATTCAACCATCCCCACTGCCCAATGGTTAACACAGACAACTTTTCTGAGGAAGGTTTTAGCTCCTGGTATAGAAATAGACTTTTCTACTGCAGATCACCTAATAAATAATCACCTCCATTTCCTTTGGAGGCAGTCTTTCCCTAGCTGAGCTAATCCCCCAGGGAGGGTTGAGACCTATTCCTGGATGTGCATAAGCTCTTATATCCTTCAAAATAGGAAGGATATAAGAGATCAAGATTAGTTTATCAGGAATCTCAGTTAACAAGGCAATTCAGATATGGGAAAAAAATCTTCGTACTGTCAAGTAATAGATGCTATAGAGCCTAGGTGGCATGAACACAGGTGACAAGAGAAGCATTCAGTTCTAGTTTGCATGCCTGTATCTGGAAAGAAGGGTTCATCATTTCTAAATATTTCTAAATTCATTCTAAAAATTTCTAAATTCAAAATTGGACTGGTTTGTTATTAGTTGAAACCAAGTCTTTTCATGTTATTAGTCAGCAGATGGTATATAGATGTGATGTCGAGAATCAATCCACAGACCCATGGCAAGAAAGTGGATGATTAAACAAAGAAATGAAATAGAGCCTAGGAATGTCACAAAACTGTCAGCATAGAGGGACTTGGATCCCCAGGAACTTGAGGCCTTCAGCTCTCCTACACTCCCTTAGAACAGAAACACAGTTGTTTATCCGTGCGTATTCATAGCAAGTCCTCACTTTTCTTTAGTCTGTCCTAAGACTAGATGGTCCTCAAAAACTCAAAGGGGCCTCAAAGGGGCCTCAAAGTATCCAAAAAATCTTCCTATTTTCCCTCCCCTCGCACTTGTGCAAGAAACAAGGTGTCTAATCTTTCTCTGTTTTCCCACTACTTCTCTGCTCCACTATCCTTATTCTCAATGGTGTCTTTCAGACTCAGCTCAACAGCCTGTGAGTTGGTCATAAAAATAAACCTGTTTATTTATTATGAGATCATGAGATTCTTTCCATTATGAGATTCTTTCCAAAAAGAATAACACCTTTTTCTTTTTTGTGTTTGTGTTCCCTCCCTCCCTCCCTCCTTCTTTCTAAAGAACTTGGGGCTCTCCTCTCATTCATCACTTAACTTTATTGAAGGGTTCAGTGTCCACTACTGTTCGAAAGGTTCAGTGTACACTGACTCAAACGACCCTCTTGTCCTGCTGACTTCAGGCTTCTGCCTCCCAACCAAGTCCTCTTGTGTTCCTTTCTTGTTTCAGTCCCTTCAAGCAAGTACAGAATAGGATTAAACAAGTTGCATAACACCTCTGACAGCATAACTGTGTCACAGAAGCTCACGCTATGTAAAGATATTGGATTAAAATTCAAGTGAACTCATATGTACAGCCATATATAAAGGTACTTTCTGAAGAAGTCTGCTCACACTGATCCTAGCTAACACTGCTTACAGTGTTGAACCCTGAGAGCTTGACAGCTCCCAAAAACAGGCACATTTGGCTCTTACTTGAGTCTGCCTTTGGGATTCTGTACTGCACGATGTAAACATTTCTGTATTAGAAGGTTCTTGAATTTGCTGCCTCTAGAAACTTGGCTCAATGCTCAGCACAGACCCAAGTGGAGGTTCTTTTTGCCAGTGTTGGGTTGAATCTTCATTTATTCCTTTCCAGATACATGCATTTTAATGTATAATATTTATACAGTAGTTCTCTACTAGCATATGTGACTATTACTTTTCCGATCTTCACCATTCCCCATCTCTTTCCCTCTTCAGATAGACTCCTCTCCTACCTCTCCAACATAGACCTCTCTCTTTCCTTCTTTCCTCTTTCAGCATTCCCCATTACTCCCATTCCCCCCGCACTTCTGTCAGTAGAGCAGTTTATCAGCAGTTACAGTCTCATTTATCAGTCCAATTCATCTTTCCCTGCAGCCTTTGGGGGAGAGTGATAGAAAAAAATCACAAGTTGCCTTCCTAAAGAAACCTGTGGCAGCCAGGGGCATTAATATGAGAAACTTGGGAAGGTGTCATTTTTCATTCAAGCTGACATTTAAGCTGTTTCATAAATATGAAATCAAACTAAGGGCCAGATGGGCCTCCACTCCCTTCTCCTTTAACTAAGGATGGCTGTGATACTCTCTTCACCAGCTTAAACAAGGGGATGACAGGAGCAAATCTCTCAGGAATGAAGGAAAGAACAGGGACTCTTCTCAGTGATGGCACTTGCGACTTTTACACCAGGATCAAGGGAGAGTCACCAAGCAATACTGGAGAGCCAACAAGCACTGTTGGTAGTGGCAAGCTTTCTGAGGTGGCATATCCCTCTGGGTTTACAAGTAATGAGGATGGGTATTTTCTCTACTCTCCCCAAAAGAGATGATGGATCTGTTTCCATTAACAAGCCTCTTACCATACTAAGTGTTTCAAACATGCACAGTGCCTGATTTTGAGAGGAGTTATCCATTTCTGCTCCTGTTTTGCTTTTGAAACCTGACCTGCTTATACCACCTTAGTCCCGATGCAGACTGTGAAACAGTTGAAAGGTTTGGAAGACATCAAGCAAAACACATGTCAGCAAACCATCAGCTTTGATGAAGATTTACTGTACCATCTGAGGAAACAGTAACTTCACTCTCCTCTCCACTTCCATTACAGCGCAACTCCTTTCATGGCTAGGCTGAATAAGAGGCACCACAGGCACCTGTTAATGACCGCAGATCCCAATATAAAGGTAGATGCTTCTTCTTAAAGATTCTGCTTCTTTTTCTTTGTGGTGTGATGTGGGATGTCTCAATCTATCTGCAATGTTTGTGCTGTTCTGCCCACAACATGAGCACCACTTTAGATCACCATCCACTCCACTGTGACTCTGAAACTATATCCTTAGTCGCAGGCTGGGGAGACGGACATAGCCTGAGGAGATGAGACATGGATATGACACCTTGTGCTGCGAGGTATTACTGGGTGTGATACACCTTCTTGGGATCGCAGGCATTGGCTACTAAATCCACTATAAATCTTGAGAGGCTGTGATGAGACTCCTCCGTTGGACAGAAACCATCTGATTTCCAAAAAAAGTTTAGCTGGCTGTTTTTTTGAGACTAGTGAACTTTAAATTATTCAGCTCTTTTCCTTCCCTAGAATTTGACCTAATTATGTGTTTACAGAGGATAATCATCCTCTCACTGCATCCATTTGATTAGGCTGAACAAGGCAGGCTCATTTCCTTTCACAGAATGGGCTCACCATTCCCATGTCAGCGTCTGCTCCAGATTTAAACTTTTTCTCATGAAAATGATTGACAAGAGCAATACTGACTATTCCAGGTGATGTCTGTACCTCCTTCAAACAATAACCATGGTATTCTTCTGTCTCTAGAAGATGTTTCTCTCTTGGCACATCATCAGATTTCATTTACCTCTTGTGTGGCCATTTTAAGCTGGAAGATCATAAAGGTACTGTGACTAACTGCTACTTCTGTTTTCTTTCCAACTGATAAGTTTTCAGTATGTAGGTGAAATTGTCACTCATGATACCTAAATCTATGTCCTTGCATTCTGTGCTGCTGTATTTCCTCACATGCCTGTTAACCCAATTCTCACAATACCCTGTGTGATAATCAGGTGTCTCCTAATTGTAAGCTAAAGTCATAATTGTAAACATTGGTCAAAATCAAGTCCTAAGAACTTAACTAGAAAACCTTTCCAGCAAAGTTCCCGCCTTCTTTTCTTTTACCAGTTCCTTACTCACCCCACAGGCCTTGTACTAATCGTCATCTTCTCTCATTTAATTTAGCAATTTCCCAGGTGGCACCATACCAAATTTTAATGAAGTACAGCTAGAGGAGATCTACTGCATTTCCCTTCTCTAGAACATCAGTTTCCTTATCAAAGACAGATATCAGGTTAGTCTGGTGCAATCACCTTTTGATAAAGGCATGTTGCATTATATCCCATTTTATATTCCTTGTCTACAATTATTCTTTCTGACATAATTTGCTCTGAATCTTTCCATACCCTTGAGGTAAAAATGAGAAGCCTGCAGCTGACTAGATCGCTATCCCTCTCTTTCTTAAATATGGGTACTGTATTTGCTGTTATCCAGGCAAAAGAACCCACAGTGATTACATAGATTTATTGAAAATCTCTTCCACTAGGCTTGCGATTCTGTGGGCCTGTTCCTTTAGTATTCTGGGAATGATGATTTCCCAGGCCCCCCAATTTGAGCACAGTAAGCTCTCTCAGTTGTTTCCATCTTGTGTGCAATCATTGCCCTTTCAGTATACTAATTCCGATTAGTCCAGCTGGGTTTTCCACCATGCTCAGTATTACTGCCCTTAGGGGCAAAATATTCCTCTAGTTTGGAGCTGTGGAAATTTTTCTCACTATGTATAGAGACAGCACTTCTTTTTATTTATAGTGTTAAGGATCCTTCTGTTGTTTCATTTCCTTTGCAGAGACTAACTCAGTTTGACTTCTGGCAATTCTCACTTCATCCCTGTACTTCCTGACCTCCCAAGGCATGCCTTGCTTTGTTGCTTAATCCTCTTTCCAAAGCTGGCTTGATGTGCAGGGTGGACTATGCAGTTATCAAGAGTAGCAGGTTACTGGGGAGGGGTAATAAAAAAGTCACAGACTCATTGCTTGCTTGGCTTATGCCAAGAGCTGCAGAATAAGCCTTGCTGCTATTTACAAGAAGGAAAGGGTCGAGGTGGCAGATAGTACTGTGGGAATGGACCTTGCAAACAACCGGAGCTTTCACCCTCTGCTCCTCCACATGGTAGTGAAAGTGAAAGACTTTTCTCTCATATCCTCATCCCAATCTTGCTTCTTTGCATTCTCCTCAAGAAGCACATCTCCTTAGCATCTCCCTCTTACACATCCCTAGCAGTAGCAGCTTTGGGGTTAGAGAAGAAACAGGACACTAGCTCCTTGGTTGGGGCTAGAGGAGTGTCAACAGAGGCAGGTCAGTAAATTGAGACCACAGCAGCTGCAAGCATATAGAGCAGAAGAGGAAGAGAGGAAGATTCCTTTCTAACTATATCTCCCTGCAGTCTCCCACAATTCTTTTGCAGACTCGCAACTCATCCCGTCTCCACTCATTTTGCATCTGGTCTGTGCAGCCACTGAAATGACTTCTTTGATCATCTTTAAGGATGACAACATTCAGGAAATTGCTCATATTGTTGAGAAAGTGCTGTCTCTGCCTTCCTCTGTTCCTTCTAGGCTTACAGCTGAGAAGTTTTAAAAGTTTAACTTTTAAAAGTTGTTCATTCCTCTCCTACAGGTTTGCAAATTCCAAACCAGGTTTAACTGCAAGTTTAAATATATTCTTCTGCTCTTTCTCATTTAAAGTCTCTTTGAGTTCCTAAATTCAGCTGATTTACTGATATCTTTGCTTGTTCAAAGTTTGCCCTTTGGAAATAAAAAGAAACTCTCAGTTATGATTCATTCTTATTTATCCAGCCATTCGATTTGAACTGAACCTTATAGCTGTAGGACTTAAATGGACCTTGAGAGCTCACTTAGCCCATCTCTCTGCCTGAAGCCGTAATCAGCTGTCCAGAACTCCATCATTCTGGACAGGCATATGTTTAATCTACTCTTCTAAACTTCTACTGGCAAAGGCTTCATAGCATCTTCAAGTGATGTATTCCTTGTATGACTCTCTTTACCCTTAGAAAGTACTCCTTAACGTCTTATCTGAATCTCTTTTGCTGCAATTTAGGACCATTATTGCTTGTCCTCTCCACCACGCTTGTCCTCTCCACCACAGGGGAAAAAAATAGCTATTGTCTTTGTGACAGCTTCTTCCTTCTTGTAACCCCTTTCAGTTTTCTCTTTCCAGATTAAGCAGATCCCAACTCCTTCAGTCTTCATCACTAATTGCAGTTTCTACATCTCTGATCATTCCAATTCTTGTCTTTTGGAATAAGTCCAGGAGATACATATCTTTCTTAAAACGCTGTGTTCAAGGCATGATACAACTGAGATCGAGTTGAAAAGGAATTACCTCCTATAAATGACGGACCTACCTATATAACCCAATGTTATATTTGCTTTCTTTGCAAGAGTTGACCACTTACTGACTCAGACAGTTGTGATCCACTGTAACTCTCTACGTCCTTCTGAGCACAAGTATACATGGTGGCTCCCATCCTGTACTAATAGTAGTGATTGTTCCTCAGCTCAGCACCTTGTTCTTTTCCTTATAGATATGCACACCATTTTGAAGGTTATTTCTTCAAAGCATCTAGATCATTTTGATTTCTGTCCCCTGCGCTAAGTGCAGGGTTTCCAACAAGGTGTTCTATCATTCATTAAATGCATTAATCCATGATCTAAGTTATCAATGACTGTGGTACCCAACTGGGTACATCCTTTCTATCACACTGTAAATCATAAAAACTGCCTTATAAGTACAGTTTTCAGTGTTGAATCTGTACTATAATAATTTTATCAAGGCTGCATTACTCTAGCCTGTTAATGGAAGTCTCATATGAGGCAGCGTCAAAACTTAACAAGTCAAGGTACTCTGCTGTTTTCTACACATCTTGTTACCTGTCAGAGTGGGAAATCAGGTTGGCTTTATACAATTTGCTCCTGACAAAAATCCAATTGTCTGTTATTTACCATGTTGCTACCCAACTCATGATCAATCTATTGTTAGGTCCCACATAAAACTCTTCAGGAAAATTCTCTCTGCGTACTGAAATCAAGGCTAGAATAGTAGTGCTTCTGATGGGGCTCAGTGATTACTGTGTGATGAAGGCTTTTAGCTACCACATTCAGAATAACCAGGCTCTGTTTTTATTAATAGCACTTGTTTTACAATCTACATTTAAGAGGTGAAAGCCTCCTGTGCTGACAGAATTCCTACGTACATTTTTTTCCTTCTCTCTCTCTCATTTAAGTTGAAGTAATTCATAATCCTGTGGACTACAGCAGGCACCAAGAGTTAACAGTGATATCATTTTTACATTTTCTCCCAAAGCGAATTTGACCTAAGTCAATTCTGTTTCATTTTTGTGGTTACTTAATTACCCATCATGCCACCAATGTGCAACATAAGCATAATTTAACTTTGATCTTTGTTTTATTCTTTTCTGAAGAGCATGAGCTTTTCAATCCCAATGTTCTGGTTATAAGTACTACCTGCTTCTCATGTGTTCACAGAAAACTGTTAATAGTAATCAGATCAGTTGGCAGCAGGGGAGGGTGGTGGTGGTGCCCAAAGCTTAGCCAAGTATTGACTATAAAAAGAACATAGGTGACCATAATTGCAAGGTTCTGAGGAGTGAGCAGAAGACAGAAAAAAAAGAGGCTGTCACAAGGTTCATATTATTAGGAAGGTTTAAGACAACTTGGCAATTGAGAGGTTTTCCAAAAAGGAGAACCATCCTTGAGGAAGATGCTTCTCCTGTATGCCCAGGAGACTGATTTCTGGTCTTGGTGTAGCACAATTAATAACATGTTAGTCTGGGAAACAGGGTGGGAGGTCGGGATAGGCTTGTATAATAACCATCCTTATGCTTATTTAATAGATCAAACTGGATAGAAGAGGGTATAACAATTCAGAGATAGAGAGCAAAATAAAGAAGTAAGAGATAAGGAAAATGAGAGTACAAATGCTGCTCAAAACATTGGTGACATTGATGATGATTCTCTTTGGGAAAAAAAACAGATGTACATCATTTAGCTAGAAGAATGGGCAAGATTAGACTGAAGCAGCCAAGGCACATTAAAATTAGTCCAAGGAACATGAAAAACAAACTGAAAGATCCTTCCATTCAGTCAGCACGATGGATCTGCAAGTGTCATAAGCCAATTTTTACTCTTCATGGAGAATTCTTCACTGAACAGAAGTCAGTGGTAGCAGAAAAATGGTTCTGCAGAAAAGTTTATGCTAATGCAGAAAGCAAGTAGAGAATCACCTGCAAGAGCTTCTCCAAAAACTCAGATCTAGGACATCAAGAAGTGTTCAAGAGAAATTCTAAATCTCCCTGAAAGAAATTTTTTTTTTAAAAAAAGAGATAACTCACCTCTAAATGCCTACCTCATAAATTATTAAGGGAAAATATTATTACAGGCCAGGGAAAATGAGGTGAGATCTTCTGAAGTGTAGGCCAGTAAGGAAACCAAATTATATATGAGAGGGAGAGAGGAAGAGGGGGAAAAAAGGGAAAGGGAGAGGGGTGTGCTATCAAAAACTATATTTAGAATCCCTAGGTCTCCAAGGAACAATAGACATACAAGTCAATTACAGTGTCTCAAAGGGATATTTTCAAATATCATATCTAGCGGGAAATCACACAGAGCTGACTCCCCACAAGCTTGCAGTTCCTAGCTCATTTCCATTTTATAAGGTAATTGTAAGTCCCTCCCATCCTACATTGGCAGCTTTTTCACATAAGGTTTAAGTAAAATGTGCAGTAGTGCTGTACAGATCTAGTGCAGTCATTGAATCAGTCTGAACAAAATTTGGAATCTCCATCCCAAACGAGATTTTGTAATTTCAAATTTGCATTTATTTTCTTTCTAAATCACAAAGACTCCAAATGTAGAAAGCCCTAATTTTAGATCAAATAAAATAGTTTATCTGTATTTTAACTTTATCATTACATTACACTATGCTTTCAAAGAGAAAATAGAAATCCAAGCAAGAAGTCATAAAAAAGTCTAAATGAAACATTTCAACCTCCTGGAAGTGTTGATGTGTTTTCTGAGTGAAATTTCATCAAATGGGGCACATTTCCACAGACCCTGAAGCTTTCGTAAAATCAGCCTTTACAAATAGAAAATTGTTATATATATATATATATATATATATACTTATAAACAAGTATTCCTTCTATTGAATTTCTAACCTTCAGCACTGGAAGTACAATCGCTGTTGCTTGTGTCACTAAACAGCTTTCTTGGCATGACAACAAACTCCGCATTCCTCAGGCCAACCACTCAAGAGAGTAGGCTTATTTTCATGTGGTTTCACCTTGTGACCTATGGACCCCTACAAGTCCACAGTCTGTCTTTAAGAGTCTGTGAAAAATACCTAAGAAACAGAGCATCCTTTGATAAGTTTGAACTTATTATGTTAGCTGAAATTTCTCCTGAAAATGTTTAGCTGTTTCTAATTATAAAGAAAAAGAGGCTGTCATCACCACTCAGATGCCTCGTGGGGCAACATTTGATGAAGAGTTAACAGCACTGAACCCTACCCTGACTCTGAAGCAGAGTGTTGCAGGCAAAGCAGTAACTTGGGGAATATGAATGAATTTAATTTATTGCTAAATAACAAGCATAGAGTTATTGTTTAGGATATTAAGAAACAGAGAAAACATATTAAACAAACACTTGAATGCCTTCTCCTGACTTGAATTCTGTCCTATAACTCTCCCTTCCGCCTCCTCCCCTCCATTCACTTAATCTCAAAATATATTGCACTGCCTGCCTTTGGTAAGGAGATGAGCAACATAGGAGGTTGGGGTCAGCACACAATAGTTTTTATGCCACTCCTTGCCTCACACTCTACTCTTTTACTGCTCTGATGAGGATCATCCATAGGCTGCAGTTCCCTTGTGGGGGGTCCCTGCCACAGTTTGGGCTTCTTCACAGGCCACAGTCTCCTCAGAGGTTTACCTTCTCCACCCGCTTTTTGTGTCTCTGCCTTTGCTTCCTCTCCCTCCTTTGGCTTTCTTTGTCTTCCCCCCACTCCTCGCTCCACAGCAGTTACTGCCTTTCTTAAATGCATTTGAGAAAAGATGGCAAATCTATACCTCTGGAATGCTTTCTGTCTCAATTTCATCAACTCCTCCTCCCTCTATTTTTCTTTCAGGAATATCCATTTGTCACAGCATGCAGAGCAGGAAAATGGAAATTTGCAAACTTTCTTTCCAACTTCTTTGCAGTTGACCATACTACTGGACACCACATGATCCTTGGCCAAGATGCTAATCTCAATCCTGTTTTCTAGCATGCTCTCCCCCATACAGTACATGTAGGTCACAACTTGATGAATTGGACCTCCCATCAGTTCATCAAGAGATACCAGGGCTGTTTTAGTAACCATGTCTGGCAGTCAGAGAATAAAGGTCGTGGCATTTCTAAACAAGAATTTTCTATTACATTACTTCTTGGAGTGCCTTCCCCCTCACTTGGAAGCATATTCCAGCAGTCTAGACAAGTGAAGTCAACTGTCTCTTTCTGAATCTTATTTGCTGCAGCAGCAAGATAGTGCCATCTCTTCATCAACTTATCCCAAAGACCTTCGCCTTTGCACAGGTCTGCTTTTACAAGAAACACAGGCCCCAAACTCCTCAAAGCAATGCTCTCATGAGTCATCATCTGTAATCCAGCAATTTCAGGTCCTTAGCATGACCACAGGCAGTACAGCACTTCCTTGGGGTGAGCGCTGCAGGAGCACTGCATTACTTTAAATAAAGGGCTGTTGAGTGGTCATGCTGACTACTTCAGCACTACCAACTTTGCTGCTTTAGAGGTCCCACCCTTTCCTGCTTGTTACTCTGTCAAAGAGGGTGTTGAGTCTCTCCTGCTCTGCTGGGCTGTCCAGGCTCTCTAGAACCCAGCTGAGAGATCACTGTGTTAAGCACACATTATCACAGCTCCCGCAGCCCCTCTGTGGCACCCAGGAAAATGCTCTTGGATCCTGTACATGCACACAGCCCCAGATCCAGGCTGCTGATGCAGGGAGCAGGATCCATCCCAATGCTTTGCAGTCACCGTCCTGTCCTACAATAGCTCTCCTGTCTTCTCTCCAACTCTGTGTTTCTGCTGTTTTACATTGTTTGCCCCTATGGCCCCACACAAACGGCTCTGCACTGCCCCCTCAGCACACCACTACCACATCCCAGTACAGGAATCAAGGCTCCTTCTGGAGATTCAAAGTCGCTATGATTACTCTGACCCCAGACTGTGCCTACTCCAGACATTGCCCACATCTTTTGCCTGCTACTGCTGCAGGTTAACAGCCTTTGGCTTTGGGACCTGGACTAGATGATCTGTAGAGGTCCCTTTCGACCTCAACCATTCTGTGATTGTGTGTGATTCTGTGAATGTGAATCAACTTCATTTGTTGCCAATTAACAAACTTTTAAATACCGATTCACATATTAAGAAACAACAACAACAAAAAGACCAGCAATTAAAGGAACACTTAGAGAAACACCTCTCCTCCTCCCTTCCTGGACAAGGGCTCCCTGGAGGCCAGAGTCCCCTCGGAGGTGCTACCTGCATCTCCCTTCACATGCAGTTACAGCTTCTGGCTATGAGCGCTCGCACAGTGGTGCCATGTAGCCCTGTTCTGACTACTGAAGCTTTGGGATGCCCTTGGACTTTCACCGTCTTTTACAGAGCTAGCTAATACCCATAGGTGGTGGTGTAGGACCTCCTCCTGCAGCTTCCCCTGCCTCATATCCAAAGGTCTACTGTGCATGCTTAATGTGAAGGAAGAAGGATGGGACAGTAACACAAGAGCCCCTGTGATGGAAAAAAAAAAAAAAAACCAAAACACCTTCTTGTGAGAAAAATCTTCTGAATCTAGAAACTGGCAGCTGCAGCTTCCTTCAGTAGCCCAGCTGCAGCTTCCTTCAGCAGCCTTCCCTCTGTCTCCATTGCAAGCATGGACCTGAGATTATTTCTCCCTGTGGCTTTCCTAGTTAATCTCCACTGTGTGTCTGAAGTTGCTCTGCCTTTTTTTTGTTGTGCGGCTAAACTTCCCAGCATTTCTGGAGAGTGACAAATGAATTAGCAAATCAATTTCTCTGCCTATCAAATCTGGGAAACAGGAAAGCTGCATATGCAGAAGATCAAACTACCTAAAATTCCTAGCTGCTGAGATGCAGCAGGTGAAGGACTTTGAAATACAGCAGTCAAAATGGATAGTTACAATTTCACTGAAACATTTGGGATGTTGGTGTATCAGATCTATAGCCCCTCTTCAACAAATCATACACAACCTAGGAAAATGTATTGAGGGGCCTAGTGCACCGTCCACTGTTGTCACTGACATCTTTCTTGCTTTGTTCAGAGGTGACAAAGTCACACTTTTATCTTCCAAAGAGAAAGCATTTCATTTTAGATGAGGCAGTGATCTAGTATCAATGAAGAGCAAGCATGACCAAAAAAAGTGTCACTCTCTAGCTAGTGAGTGGACTATTAGAGAAATCACTACAACTTGCACTTCTTTGACCATTTTGGAATAGATAAGAAGGATGAAATGTAGTATAGGTAGTGGGATTCATCTGAGAAAATACAGGGATCCACAATGTAAAAATTTGCAAGTAAGGAAACTGTCTTAAGCTTTGCTTATGATCAACAAAGACCTAATCAATATAGTCAATATTGTTTAGGGTGCAGTTCATCGTGTGCTAAAATAAACACCTATGTTTTATCTGCTGATCCACTCTCTTTAGTGTCCATTAACAATAATGAAATCCAGACATCTAGCAGAAATTTAGAGATCTTCTTTGCAGAGCCTTATCACTAAGTGAGACAAGTCCTCTCTACCCCCATTTCTTGCCTATAAAGGGGCCTTGCTAGGCGAGTAGGTAAGAAGCTTGCATTCTCTATGTGCAATTTGCTGAATAATATTTGACTTGACTTCTATATCCTCTAGTAGCTAGCTAATGGTCACTTACATTAATTCCTAAAGTTAAGGTGACCTTGTAAAGCTAAATTAGTGGATTTCTCCAATAGCGCATGGCAAATATATGTATACACACATTTCCATATATGTGAAAGAGATTAAACTTACCTCCATCACTTATTTCCCACTTTCACTTCGATGCCAAGATAATGCACTTAAATAGAGTTCCCAACCTTTCTACAGGCATAAAACATCATGAAAAAGGTGGAAAGAACCAATTGGCTGTATCTTTTCCTGCTCAGGGAATGAAAAGAATAATTACTTCCTTATTAAAACAAAAATTAAATATTTTCTAAGCTTTAATCCATTTTTGTCTTTGTTATACTGCCTCTTAAAATAAAAAAAGAAACATGAAACTTAATAAAAACAACCGAAAATTGATGGAAACGGAATAATTGGCAAGGCGTGAAAATAATGCTTGTATCCTGGAGACAGACTGCATTGTCGGTAGTTTCTTAATTTTCACTCTATTAAGGTAATTTCCTGTGACTATGGCTTTTCTTCCAGCAGCCGTCCTCACACACTGTCATCCCTGCCTTCTTTGCATGCTGGCAATGTAGGTTATTATTTTTTTTTTCCTTGATTGGGGAAGAAAAACATATGTGAAATGTATTTTCAAGATTTCAAAAGACATGGCTGCTGGTCACAAATTCCAAGTGCATGAGAAGGAGAGTGAAAAGAAATTCCCAAATTTAACTTCCACATATTGTAGTGTAGGCTCATCAGCACTTTTATTGACTGTCTCCTTGGTGAAAGTAAGCTTTAAAGCCACACTGTACACTAAAAACTTTGAAATTTGACACAGCAAAATGCTTGCGCCAATGCCATAACTTAACATGGACCCTGGTCTTAAATTACTGCATACTGAAAGCGATTTGTAAATAAGCTAAATCTGCAAATTTATGAAAAGTTATTGCAGCCATACTGACAGCCACATGCAGGCTTTGTTCCTTGTTTATTTATTTATTTATTTCTCCTTGGTGGTGACAGGTTTCAAATACTCCCTATCCACACGAGATGTTGATACAATCTATCAAGGTTATTAGGAGTACCCACCCTAAGACACAAGCACAATGGGAAAGTTTAGAACTAAATCAAGATTTTGCTGAGAGCCGTTCCAGCTTGAAATGAATGATGTGTTTTCAAGCAAGTCAGGAGTGACATAGGGCCACATTAAACTGGTTTCAGAACCACAGTGAAATTCTCATATTAAATAGGAGCAATATTTTTGCCTAAACCTTAGATTACGCCACCTAAAACTATTTTAAAGTTTTGGAATTCTATGAGTAGAAGTGTCTCTTGCTTCTCCATCTCTTTTATTGTTTTTATTCTTCCAGCTAGAATCAAATATGAAGGTGTGGAAAGGTTTTAACTGGAAAGAGGAAGTATCAGATGTTCTCAAAAATTACTGCCTGAGATGAGAACCCGGCACAGAAGAGCAAGCAAAACAGTCCTCCGTTACTGTTTGCCACAGTGCCCCCTCTGACACTTGTTAGTTCTCTGTTTGCATGTGTCTGTGTGTGTGTATGACTTTACAATGACTTTGGAAATTCCAATCTGTTATTTTTCTAGATGTTGGGAATTATACACAAACCTCCCTGAGTACTAGCTATTTTCAACAATATTTATGTTGTATTTGCATTCACCTGTGTACAGGAAGAATTGATTTGCATGCTATTTTCTGGCAAAACCTTTTGGTGATCTGGAAAAAGATGATTCCTTCCCTTACTAGCTCTGTTCGTCATGAATCTCTCAGTATTTGATCCTTGTTTTAGTGATACCAACAGCTGACGTTTTCTTTTGAACAATTGGCAGGCATAAAAAAGCCAAGCTGATATTACTCATTTCTCATTTCTTTTTTCAGATGCGTTAACTATAACAGGCAATTGCCTTATTATCTGCTGTGTGTTATTAGGAGCAGCCGTGATCTGGATTATGTCCCAAAATGAGAGAAGGAGGAACTGGATTCCATTGTCAGCTCTTGTCACTGACATGATACAACCTCGCAGAAAATACTTCATCGCTCTGCCTCCTTTCTACCTTCCATAGCAGTGCCAAATGAAAGTTCACTGGCCTTCTATTTCGTTTGCAATTTCATAGGTCAAAAAATACTATATAAGGAACATGTATCCAATTGCACTATTGTCAGATTTTCTGTGTTCTCAGTGTTCTGAGGAGCAAAGTCACCTCTACTGCCCAGGATTATACACAGACTAGAGATTAATACCGTGTGCACGTCTACAACATAGAGCAATGCAGAATGACACAAAACAGACTGAAACAAACTGCTTTAGATTATAGAAGCAAGTGTAACCATGATGACAAGTGGAATAAATGAGCCAGTGAGGAGCTCTGAGCTACGAGAAGCAGGTACTTTTCACTGCTCAGGCTTTAGCGGTAGCCCAGAAACTTCTAACTGTATCACATTATGGTGTGTCATTTACCCATAGCCATTCCTCTTGCTCCCCACATTTCCCTGTGAGATTCCATCTATTTGCTCATTTTTATCAGTGAGTAGATAACCTATGGGAGAACCTATGGGAGAACCTATGGGAGAACCTATATGTGCAACTTATGGGTGCACATATGCACTTTGATGAGACTCAGCTCTCCTTTTCTTGCAGAGGAAGACAGTGCACCCTTCATTAGCACTGATCACTGGGAAGAGAAGTTCCAGCCAAAATGTGAAGCATTTATTGAGGAGATTCCCCCTGTAGGAATATGGAAAAACTTCAGAAACTAAAACTGTCCCTTCACCATGTGGTAAACTGTCTTTGCCTACCAGTAAATTGAATTTATCATTGCTCCTGGAATTTGTGGTCCAAAACATCCTAATGGATCCTTCAAATGGTAAAAAATACAGCATTAGTTTTTTTTTTTTTTTTTTTTTTTTTTTAATTTAAAAGAACAACAAACAGTTTTGAGTTGCAAAACTCAAACAGAAGAAGGTAGTATACAGGATGTGGAAAAAAGGACAGGCCCCTTGCGAGAAATATAGGAAGGTTGTCAGAGAATTCAGGGATGTAACAAGGAAGGCTAAGGCACATTTGGAATTAAATCTGGCAAGGGATGTTAAAGACAAGATGAGCATCTTCAAATATATCAGCAGCAAAAGGATAAGAGAAACATGGGTTCGCTGGTGAATGGGGTGGATGCCCTGGTTACGAAAGATACAGAAAAAGCAGAGTTGCTGAATGCCTTCTTTGTTTCAGTGTTTACCAAAGGCAGCAGTGGATGTCGTGTATCTGGACTTCAGCAAGGTTTTTGACACCATCCCTCACAGTATCCTCTTGGACAAGCTCTAGAGGTGTGGGATAGATGAGTGGACAGCCAGGTGGTTAGGGAACTGGCTGCATGGCAGAGCTCAGAGGATGGTGATCAGTGGTGCTGAGTCCAGCTGGAGGCTGGTAGTTAGTGGTGTACCCCCAGGGATAAGTCATCGGTCCAGTCCTGTTCAATTTATTCATCAGTGACCTGGATGAAGGGACGGAGTGTCCCTTCAGCAAGATGATATGAAACTGGGAGGAGCAGCTGATACCCCAGAGGTCTGCACTGCCATCCAGAGGACAGACTGGACAACTGGGTGGTGAGAAACCTCATGACGTTCAACAAGGGCAAGTGCAGGGTCCTGTTCTTGGGGAGGAATAACCCCAGACACCAGTACAGGCTGGGGACTGACCTTCTGGAGAGCAGCTCCGCAGAGAGGGTCCTGGACGTCATGGTGGACAACAAGTTGACCATGAGACAGCAGTGTGCCCTGGTGGCCAAGAAGGCCAATGGAGTCCTGGGGTGCATTAAGAAGAGCATCTCCAGCAGGTCGAGAGAGGAGATTGTCCCCCTCTACTCAGCCCTTGTGAGGCCACATCTGGAGACTGTGTTCAGTTCTGGACTCCCCAGTCCAAGAGGGATGTGGAGCTGCTGGAGAGAGTCCAGCACAGGGCTACGAGGATGCTCAGGGGCCTGGAACATCTGCCCTGTGAGCAAAGGCTGAGGGAGCTGGGCCTGTTCAGCCTGGAGAAGAGAAGGCTGAGGGGGGACCTGATCAGTGTCTACAAATACCTCAAGGGAGGCAGTGAGGAGGAGGGGGCGGCCTCTTTCCAGTGGTGGCCAGCGATAGGACTAGAGGAAATGGCCACAGGCTGAGGCGCCAGAAGTTCCCCAGGAACTTAAGGAAACATTTCTTGGCAGTGAGGGTGCCAGAGCCCTGGCACAGGCTGCCCAGGGAGGTTGTGGAGTCTCCTCCTCTGGAGGTCTTCCAAACCTGCCTGGATGCCGCCCTGTGCCCCGTGCTCTGGGTGTCCCTGCGTGTGCAGGGGGGTTGGACTAGACGATCCCTAGAGGTCCCTTCCAACCTTAAGGATTTTCTGGCTCTTTTGCAGCGCGCCAGGATAGAGCCTCACGCCGTTCAGGTTTGAGCGGCGAGGCGGGATGTTTCACTGCGGAACACGCAGCGTTTCGTGAGCGCCGGCATGTCGCGCTCGCGGCCCAGCGTGGGTCCCTGTGCTGCAAGAGCCCCTGTGCCGCCGCTTGCACGCGGGGCTGCGTGGCCTTCAGCACCCGACTGATGCAGAAACAGCCCCTGGCTGTGTCCCGTTGGGAGCGCGAGCGCTGCGGGCGCTGCAGTGTCCTCAAGGGCTTGAGAGCTGCTGGACCATGAAACCTGTCCCCGAAGGATGAGCTGCGGCATTATTAGTTTTTATGTAACAGTGTGCTCTGTAATTGTTTTTTTTTTTTTTTTTTTTGTGCACGTAGAGGAACGGTGAATTAGTGGCAGGGAGGGTGGTGGTGCTGCAGACATGTATTTGGTGCATTTGTTGGTGCTTTTTATCTAGAGCAACCAGATGTTTGGAAGTAAGACATGAGCACCAGTGTGCCTGGGACTGTAGCTCTCAAATGCGGGCAGAGGGGAAGGCTGCAAGTGACCAGAGACTCCTCTTTCCTCCAACGGGAGCTTGTTTCTCCTTCAGACACATGGGTGGCTTTCTCACTGAGGTGATAAGCAGGATTTAATGAAGGCTGAGAAGTCCATTTAAGTCCAGGAGTCACCAAAGATCAACCAGCTCCTCAATTCTAATGTGCCTTATCTATAATCCAATTAACAACCAACTCCTTAAACAGTTCAGCTGTAATCAGTAATTAGTGCTCTTGCTAACATGCTCCATTAAGGTCATTAAAACTCTCTTTGTTTCTATTCAGCCCCCCAGGTGGGTGGCTGAGCACCCGTGTATGGCAGCAGGTTGCAGGAAATGATGCACGTCACTTGGAGCCACTCAACCTGCTATTTCTGTCTGTAATGATTCAGGAGAGAAATTCCTTCAGGTGCTGCCGTAAACAGTCCTCTAAATCTTGGAAATCAATAAGAAATAAAAGGAAGTTAATTGCAGGCTGTACTGGCAGCACTGTCTATTACTTAGGTTGCAAAGTATTTCCTTCTTATGATGTAGGGTTGTCTGGGAGGGCGGGGGCTAGGAATTGGTCCAGTTTTCTTGCAGAGGTTTTTTTACATTCTGGGGATCCACCCAGAATGTAAGCTTAAGTTTCAGAGCAGGTAAAAGGGAAGGAAGGAAGGAAGGAAGGAAG
>JAVCKT010022028.1:39870-51790 GCA_032273925.1 Rhynchotus rufescens
TAAAATAAAATAAAATAAAATAAAATAAAATAAAATAAAATAAAATAAAATAAAATAAAATAAAATAAAATAATAATGGCAAAGAAAAACAATGGCAAAAATTCCACATTGATTGCCCCAAGTTGCCTGCCAGGGGCAACTCATATCTCCTGTTTGCTTCCTGTAGCATTAGGGCTACCAGATTGCTGTGGACCAGGGAACTCAGCAGGGCTGTGTAGGGAATATCAGTGATGTCAAAGCTGTAGCAGGAGAGCTAGAAACTTTCCAGGATCCTCCATGAGTTGTAGGGTCTCCGTGAGGCTGAAAGTATGGAATAGCTCTTACATCAGAAGCGCTAATGTGGCTAGCCCCTCACCAGAGCAGTTTGGGGTCAGAATGATGACAGCAAACCCGGTCTCTGACTGTGCCATCCACCTGCAGTCACCTCAGGTCTGTGCATGTTGCTGGACTACTCACACGTCAAAGCTTACAGAAGATGAATGGATGTCATGTGGTCAGCCTTTTGCTGTGTGCTGGGATATGGTGGGTCAGAGGCACAACCAGAGATAGGGAGGGTCAGAGAGAGCGAACCACAGCACTTTTCAAGGGTATGACAACCTTCATAACCAATCAAACCAGTTGTTCAGCTGTTGTAACACCTTGTCTCAGACAGTGGCTAGCATCCAAGATAGATGTAGAACACTTAAAATGGGAAATAACTAATTTGTCCACTGGGAAAATTTTTTATAACTCTAGGCATCTGGTGGTTGGATTTATTCCCTGCATCTCAAGGGCTGATATTTCTTATAAATTTTTTATTTTCTCTAATGTAACTCTCTAATATTCTCACTATCCACAGAAATAGCCTTCTTGTTTTTTTTCCTTTCTTGCGAAGTGTATGGAATCAGTATTACCCTGCAGCACTGAGTTCCACAGTTTAAGTGTGCAATAAAAATTATTCTTAAGACTTCCAGATCTGTTGCCTTTTAATTTCAAAGGATATCCTATTGTCCCAGTACTAGAACCTTTTTAATATGATTAATTATTTATATACTTCTAACATGCTCCTTCCTATTCATCTCCTCTCTGAATGATATCTTTCTTAATCTTTTTCAGTCTTTCCCTATCTGAAAATCCTTCTAAGCCACCAAACCATTTCCCTGCCTATCTCCAAGTCCTGCCAATTTTTTTTTTTATTTTTTTTTTTTTTTTTTTTTGAGAAGAGTTGATGAGAGATTAGCAAAGTATGAAAGGTGAGGGTTTATCAGTAACCTTATGATGGTATTATAACTTTAATGTTAATTTCTCTCCTATTCTGTAGATATTCTTTCTGTGCATCCAGTTATGCTAAGTTCAAGGAAGGAGGGGGAGGAAATCTAACTTCTCTGAATAAGCATATCTGAGCAACAGCTATCTCCTGCTGTTCCCCATGCCTCTGACTACTGCGCTCATTTTCAGTCTTAATACATGTTATCAGGCTGTGTTTCTTATTGGGGATTGTCATTAGCATGGCAAACTGCAAGGGTTATATAGCTGTCCAATTCCTATCAAACAAGAACTTGAAATATTTTTCTGTTATTTTTAAATACAGCCTTGTATCACCTGGTTTAACTTTAATGTTCTGATTCAATGCATTTCTCTGTAGTTATCTAAGGGAATGGTCCACAAGGAAAAAGACAAAAAAAAAAAAAAAAAAAAAAGACAAAACGCCACTTTTTTTTTTTTTTTTTGAATTCTTCCCTGAACTAAGGCTCAAAGAGGAAGGACAGTCTAAGTGACAGGGAAAACACCATGGTAGAAAGAGTTGAGTCCCTGATCTGCTTACCCTTCTGCTCCATTACATGACCTCTTTGGTAACTGAGGCTCTGGCAGGCACTTATAAGTGACTAAGTTCTTGATGCTTAGCAAGTTACTGCTGATAAGCTGAACTGTAGGAGCAAAGTTGTCCACATTTCTTATCCACAAAGAGAACAAAACATGATCTGTTCACTGGAACTACCATCTAGGAGAACACCACAGGCTAATTAAAGTTGGCCAGCTATCACTTCATCATCTATGAAAGCATGCCCATCCTCTCAAAGTTTCCACACTTGCAATGATTCCTTACCTCACTCAAGAGTGGGGAGAAAGAAAAAGAAAATTTGAGTTATGTATATATGGAAAAAAAAAATGTCTCACAGCACTGTAGCCACATGGTTACATCTATATTGCATGTTGAGGATTACGAACTAGCAGTGGGCTATGACACCACACAGATAAGCAGCCCCTTTGGTCCCAGTTCCTCCTCTCTCCTCCATTCAACTCTATCTGAGATCAGTAGCAGGGTAAAAATGGTCAGCCAATAGCTCAAAATGATGAATTGTAGAGGTACAGGCCTTTTACCCAAAGTGATGCTCCTAACACTGTAGGAGCATACTTCACTATACTGAAGTATGGCAGCAAGCACATGTGTTAGGATGGACTCACACCATCCCATCCAACCCTGTCCTCCCTTGGGCAGAGTGCATGTAGAAGCAGTTATCATAGGCTGCTCAAAGAGACAGAACCCTCATTGTCCAGGAAAATTCACTGACAAAGTAAGAGTTATCTTAGATCTTCTCTTGGTTAGGGTAGTACAACATCAGGAGCAGATCAATTTACCTATACTTGAAGCTAGCCCTGAGCGCCACTGTGACACAAATGATATTTGATGTGAAAGAGAAATGAGGCCTTGATGATGGTAATAGGAAGCAGGGATAGAGGGGAAGGGAAGAAAGAGAAAAAAGGAAAGAGAAGAGAGAAAGAAAGAAAGGAAAGAAGGGAAGAAGGTGCAGATTGGTCTTTTCTCCAAAATGACTGACAGAACAAGAGGAAATGAGCTCAAGTTGCACCGGGGGAGCTACAGGTTGGATATTAGGAAAAAATTCTACACAGAAAGAGTGGTCAAGCATTAAAACAGGCTGTCCAGGGTAGTGGGAGAGTCACTGTCCCCGACAGTGTTCAAGGAACGCTTAGATGAGGCACTTAGAGATATATTTTAGTAGGCATGGTGATGATGGGTTTATGGCTAGACTTGGTGATCTTGAAGATCTTTTGAACCATAATGATTCTATGATTTTATGAAAGAAGGGAAAGAATTTTTCCTTATTGCTCCAGATTATTGTATTATTTTCAGGCGCTTTTTTTTCTGTATATTTTGAAATAAATTCTGAACTGTTTTGCAAACCATTCCTATTCAGTGCAAACATCTTATTTTATTATCTGTGGTTTTGTTGATGGTTTTCTTTCTTACTCCTCCTTTTTTATTTTTAATCTATTCAACTATGTATCGGATCTTCAATTCTCCAGTGTGCATTTCTTCTTTGCTCTACTATCTCCAACTTTTCACAGATAAACACCTCACACCTGGGAGACAAGCTCTTCTAATTAGTATTAAAACCTGAAGTTTTTTCCATCCTGCTTTGAAGCTTTCTAGGATACCTTTTTGTGAATTATAATGTTCTCAACTTAACATAATGCAATGCTCAATCAAAAGTAGCTGTAGCAAACAATTCCCAGCAAGACACACTATCTCTTTTTTTTCCTCTGTACGACTGATAAAATAACAAAAAGTCTAGCCTAGAAGAGGTGATTGGAAGCTGAGCTCAACAATCTGCTTGTGTGTTGAGCTTTCTGCTCACTTCAGAGACCTCTAAGCAGCTGTCTTATAGTCCTTCGTCACTTTTCCACTTCTCCTCTGCTATTCTACATCATGACAGGCATTCTGGCTGCCTTACCTACCAACAAATGATTTTGAACAGTAGTTCTCTTTCAGGCTCCCTTCTCAGCATAGCACTATAGTCACTGGTTACGGGACACCTCCAGCCTTCCCATCTCTTGGTAAGGACTCCTGCCAGTCTATATTGGCTCCCCACTTTCTGTGCTGCTTCTAGGGTAGAGAAGCCAGAGTTCAGAGAGTTCTTTTTAAAGCATCTTGCCCCCTGCAATGTCTCACACAAATTCCTGCATTGAGAGTATAGGAGAAGGTACAGAATAGTGTATTACCTGGGCATGAAGGAGAATCATAAATAAATGGGACAGCAAGGGCTGAGGTCATCCACAAATCTGTTTGTTCTATTCCATAGACCACTTGTGCTCTAAGTCACAAACTGCTGCCCTTGGGCTTCTACTTCTGCAACTGCCTACTGCACACACCAAGGTTCCAAGCACAATGGCAGCCCCTAATGCAGACCATGTCCATTACAGCCTTCTAGCCTAGGTTCCTAGCCTTCAATGTATCGAAAAATACATTTTCTGAAAGTGAGCTTTTTTCTCTGAACCTCTCCTAAACATTTTTATTCAGAAATTAGCTAGGGTAGATGCAGTCACAGCCTCTGCTCCCTGAAGCCTGTGAAGCGATACCAGAGCCATCACAAATATCAGCAATGTAGGATCACTGCAGCCAAGGCTAGATAGCAGCTGTTCTGACCTGCACCATTTCTATTGTCAGGATCATAAGGATATTTATTCCCTATACTAGCGCTTTAACAGTGAATTTGTGTGCTTTGTGTCCTCATACATGTGCAAGTGCACAAATAAATGTTTGCAGATATATTCTAAAATGTTGACTATGATACCAGACTGCTATGACATGCTTGCTCAGGGATCATGCCACTTTTACTCAAGTGGGATGGAAACCTCATCAAGGAAGACCAAGACCTGTTTGGAATTAGAATTAGCAAGAGATGTCAGGGACAACAGCAAGGGCTTCTACGAATACATCGTCAGCAACAGGAAAACCTGGGAAAACAGGGATCTGCTGCTGAACGGGGTGGGTGCCCGCAGAGTTACTAAATGCCTTCTTTGCTTCTATCTTTACTGTTAAGGCTAGTCTCCAAGAACTACAGAATCCAAACAAAAGACAGAAAACCAGGAGAGAGGAAGACTGCTGGTCAAGGAGGATTGGGTTAGGGATTATTTAGGCAAACTGGCCACCCATAAATCTATGGGCCTGGACGGGATGCACCCAAGAGTGCTGTGGGAACTGGCTGGGGTTATTGCTCAGCCACTCCCCATCATCTTCCAGAGGTTCTAGAGAGTGGGACAGATGCTGGAGGACTGGAGAAAGCCAACATCACTCCAGTCTTCAAAAGAGGCAAGAGAGAGAAACCAGGAAACTACAGACCATTCAGCCTCCCTTCCGTCCCTGGAAAGGTGAGGGAGCAGCTCATCCTAGAAAGCATCTCTTGGCATGTGAACGAAAAGAAGGTGATCAGGGGTAGTCAGTACGGATTGACCAAGGGCAAGTCATATTTGACCAACCTGATGGTCCAGATGACTGGCTGGATGGATAAAGGGAGGGACATAGATTTGTCTGCCTTGACTTCAGCAAGGCTTTTGATATTGTCTCCCATAACATCCTCATGGGGAAGCTCAGGAAGTGTGGGTTAGCTGAGTGGATGGTGAGGTTGGTTGAGAACTGGTTGGATCGCAGAGCTCGGAGTGTCATAATAAACAGGGCTGAGTCTAGCTGGAATCATGTGGCCATTGGAGTCCCACAGGGGTCAGTACTGGGCCCAGTCCTGTTCAACTTGTTCATCAGTGACTTTCACAATGGTGCACCCTCAGCAAATTTGCAGATGATACCAAGCTGAGTGGAGTGGCCGACACTGCAGGAGGGCTGTGCTGCCATTCAGAGGGACCTGGACAGGTTGGAGAGTTGGGCAGAGAGGTTCAACAAAGATAAGCGCAGGGTCCTGCACCTGAGGAGGAATAACCCCAGGCATCAGTACAGATTAGGGGTTGACCTGCTGGAGAGCAGCTTTGCAGAGAGGGACCTGGGAGTCCTGGTTACACCAAGTTAACCATGAGCCAGCAGTGTGTCCTCATGGCCAAGAAGGCCAATGGGATCTTGGCTGCATCAGGAGGAGTGTTGCCAGCAGGTCAAGGGAGGTGATTCTGCCCCTCTCCTCAGCTCTGGTGAGGCCGCACCTGGAGTATTGGGTGCAGTTCTGGGCTCCCCAGAACATGAGGGACATGGAGCTTTTAGACAGGGTCCAGTGTAGAGCAACAAAGATCATCAAGCGACTGGAGCATCTATTGTATGAGGAAAGATTGAGCGAGTGTGGCCTGTTTAGCCTGGAGAAGAGAAAACTGAGAGGGGATCTTATCGATATGTACAGATACTTGAGGTGAGGATGTAAAGAGGATGGGGCCAAACTCTTCTTGGTGGTGGCGGCCAGTGACAAGACAAGGGGTAATGGGTACAAGTTGAAACACAAGAAGTTCCATCTCCATATGAGAAAGAACTTGTTTACTGTGAGGATGACAGAGCCCTGGAGGAGGCTGCCCAGAGAGGTTGTGGAGTCTCCTTCTCTGGAGGTCTTCCAAAACTGCCTGGATGACATCCTGTGCTACCTGTTCTAAGTGTCCCTGCTGGAGCAGGAGAGTTGGACTAGATGATCTCTAGACATCCCTTCCAAACTCAACTATTCTATGATTCTGTGATTCAAGAGAGTCTAAGTGACTTAGGAATGCCGGCCTTTCCTCCACCTTCAATCTCCTTTAGATTTACTCTTAGCAAAATCAGTCAGTCGTTAGTCAATTTTTAGTAAGTTAGTCTTTAAGTCCTTAAATAAGTCTTTAGTAAATCCTTAGGAAGTTTCCTACTAACTGACCAAAATAGATTTTTTTTTCTAAGAAGTGACGAAATCTTCAGAACCAGGAATGTTTTGTAAGTAGGAACTTCAGAACTACATAGCCAGATGGGAATCTATGCCTAAACAGTTTTACCCTCTCAAGTGCACTGTGACATTGACTTATGGTTCACAGGGCAACACAATGGTGCAGGAAAACAATCCACTATGAAGCAGCCCTGTGATGAAATCTCACTCAGAGGACAGTTACCTATGGCTCCCATATTACAAAGCCATAAGGATTTCAATTTCCCACTGAAGCCAAGGCAAGGTAAGAACTCGAGTAGATTCATAGAGAGACTAGGTAGTTTTCGGACCTGGAAGATCATGAATGAATCCTGCTGACTGCTGGGAAATAATTCAAGTCTGTCAACATCAGGGTCTACCTTTTTCATCAGTAACTTTTGAGATACCCCAGACTGTTGAGATATCTGTACAGGAGCGATAGATGTGACACAGAATCCTTGGGAGAGGCCTATCCTTACGAAGTGACAGTTGAGATGCCCTAGAAAACTGTTCATGGATGTTTGAGTCATTCCCTTGGAATCTGTAAAAAGTCAGTGGAGAAAGTCACTGGAGATAGTCAAATTTGGGTTATGTGGTGTTTCATGTACCTCCTCAGGCATCTAGTATTGATCTTTGCCACAAGGCAAGATGCCAGATTTGACAAACTGCTGGTATGAGGCACAGAAACAGTGCTGGATGACAAAATGCTCCACACCTGATTTAAAACACCAGGGGGAGCATGAACACAGCATGTAATTAATACATTTTGATTTTTATTAAATGTTTCTTTCCACTTTTTTTTTCCCTGAAATAAAGAAGCAACTATATTCAATTATGAATATTACCTAAAACACCCACAGATCTGAGGGGTCAGTTAGTTCATTAAACCTGTCAGTTAAATGCAGGCTGTTACCCTTTCTTGGATATACAATATAATCCCAAACATCTAGTGAGGTGGTAAGTGTTTAAGTGACTTTGTGGTCATTAAAATTCATACCATTAATTAAATGTCAATCATCTCTGCACTGATTTGCAGAGATCTTTCCCTCCATACCTCTCCCTGTGTCCTGAAGCCATCCTTTTCTCCTGCCTTGCATCTCCCATTCCTACCACAGACCCAGGGTCCCAAGGAAACTCTACAAGTTTCCTTGGTTTTCACTTGCTCTGCTAGCCCTTCCACAGCTGTCTCTCATCCTGAATTTGAAACCTCTCTCTCAGCTTTCACCAAGCCCTTGCCTATTAAACCAGATCTTGCTGAAGCAGAATCAGCTAATCATGTTGCATGATGCCAGATTTTAGTGTAGATTCATAACACAGCTATGGGGACACAGGTTGAGAACACCAACTCATATCATCTTTGATCTAATATACTACAAGGTTTAAACTCTTGATCATGTTCTTAGAGCTAATTAATCAGCACTTTTCATTTCCTAAGATATCTATGTCCAAAAATAGCTTTACTGATTTGGTCACAGACAAATTAATCATTGTATATGATATTCTACAGTATACAGTATTCTACAAGGTATTTCTACAAGAATGTTTAATACCAGTGAAGCCACTACATTGAATCAAAAATCAAACTTTTTTCCATGTCTCTTAAATTGTTATTCAGGGAGTCATTCCAATACCAAGACTTCAAAAAGAACAGCAATATTTTTATGAGAGAAAAATGTCTTCCATGAAAACCACAAGTTCTTCTTGGAAGAAGTCTGTGTTACACTCTAGGAGGTGCTGACTCTATGCTACAACTCAAACTCCAGCCCTATAACACTTCATTACTTTTGCAATTTCCACATGTAAACAACAACAACAATTACAAATACAGCAATAGTGCATATTTCCCCTCCGCCACTATTTTCCCTGAATAACAGTGGCACCATTTCCCCCCCCCAATACTAGGGACTCACACCATAATCGATTCCCTTATGCTACTACAATATGATCTCACATAATGAACCATGTACAGTGTAATTGATGGAAGTCATACAACTCATGCAAACAAACAAATGGATGTCTAACAAATAAACCTATCAGAAATTAACTTTGACTATTTGTGTGTTCAGCTAAGATATGAATTGCATCTATGGCAGGTGATAGACAGAAAGTGACAGAGACTGTCATGAGAAAATTAAAACCTAAGTACTTAGTAATTTAATCATTTCTTCTCTTGTACTTTAAGTCTGGTGGAAACTACTGACTAACAGTCTTAATTCCATTTACTAAAGTTTTGAGGGATACAGTATACAGGTGTTACTGCCACTCCACAGTTAAGGGTATGAATTGAGATTTCCACTGGCTGACGTATAATTATTGAATTCACTTTTCAAATTTGGCACAAGGGACAAGTTGGTTTATTAAATAATTCCTTCACTCGAAGATTTAGAAAATCTTACAAAGCAGATATTTGAAGATGCCTGTTTTTCTCGTATTTCTTTGTGTTTCACTATCTTAAATCATATATTCTGCCCACATATCACATTTCATCCAGTATCTCATCTTTACAATCTTTCAGACAAAGGTAGGTATTGGGACTTGAAATGAAGACCTTTAAAAGTTATTTCTATCATTTTTTGCAACTGCATTTAGCTTGGCAAAGAAAACAAACAGATGTGAGAACTGTCATCAACACCATGCTCTGCTATGCATAAAGGTAAGAGAGAGACCTTTGTGCACAATATTGTTTATGGACATAGCCTTTCACTTATTGAAAGGGAGTAAAATAAAGATGTTGTTTCCAAATGGCAGGGTTTCCCCTTGCTTCTTGTTAAGTGTGTTGTCAGTATAAATGGAAACAACCAAAATCTAACCGTAGGTGGAGCTTGTCTTTGTAAAGAGAAAAAAAGTAATAATGATTATCTTGATAATTGCATAGGTGTAAAATGCTTGCAAAGTTGGAGCCATTTTCAGAAAGGGCAAACTATTACTGGATACTGGCTCCTTACTCACATGAAAACAACACCTCCTTTGTTTCTCCAAAGAATTTTTCTCTCACAGGTTAGCTACTGTCCTTCCTTGCCAGAATAAAATGCTGCCAGGATGTCTCTCCACTCACACACACTGGCAAAAAATGCCATGGGAATCTGACTTGGACAAACAAGCAAGCAGCTGTTGTGGTCTCCAAAGTCACCTCATCCAGCTGCCTCTTCCCATTAAGCAGTAGTCCCACTACTGCCAGCGGTGGGGCTTACCTATGCCTTAGCCATTGCAATGCACATTGGCTGCCCGAGCCTTGGCTCCTGGGGCAAATACATCCAGCAGAAGAGTGGGACACGCGACAGGAGATGACCGCAGTGACAATAAGATCGCCCTAATGTTGAACAGCAGAACTGTTATCCACACTGAAACAAGACTGAAACAAGCAGTATCTGAGGTCTTGCTAGCAAGGGGAAGCTCCAGCAGTTATGCTGGTAGGGTTACAGATGTACAATTTTAGCAGAATGAATCCCAGTGTGAACACTCTTATTCTTAAATGAAAAAGTAAGGGACAGAGGAGCTGGGTTATTACAGTCACTTTCCCCAGTGACATCAGCTAACCTGAAAAGGACATCTCTAATTGCCAAAAGGATGCATCCTGTGCAAGGATTATATCTGTAAACTAAATCAGTTTAAATCTGTCTTTGCAGCCATAGCAGAATATTGTCCTCATACAGACAGAGTCTAAAGAAGGGATAAAACAGACACTGGGCAGAGCTGGGGACTTGGCTGCCAGGGTCAAGGGGAACAGGGCTGAAGCATAGCTTGAGAGGAAAGCTGAAGAGCAGTGACATGCCAGCAGTGAGGAATGTGTGTGAAGACAAAATGCCCTTCAGGAGGAGGTGCTTGGGGATTATAGCTCTATACCCTTGAGCACACCACTGTACAGCAGTCATAGTAATAATTAATAACAAGGAAATGATTCTCGCCCTGTTCTGGTCACCTTATTAAAGCTAGGATATTGTGGAAATGGAAAAATCCCAGCAGGACAGCACCCAGGATGATAGATGGATGGGATGCATTTTTAACAGAGCTCACTACATTTCAGGAAATACATTTCTGGGAGGAGAATGGCTGCAAAGCTTTTATATTTCTTTCCCATTCTGCTGCTACCAGCTGCTATCAGAGAAAGGATGGGCTGAGGCAAGGTGGTCCCTTGCTCTGACCACCTGGTGGTCAATTATGCTATGCTTTTTATTCCTAAATACTTGGCTAAAACTGGTAACCTTATCTTTATATTTTGTTGTCATTCCTCCTTGTATGTTAGGTACTTAACTGAAAAAAGGAACAGAAGTTGTTAAAACAGTGCAAGCTGATGGGTTCTTTTTGCATGTCTGATGTGGCTCACAACATTTGGAGAGAGATGTTGCTTTGCCCTAAAAGCTCCTAAAATCCAGACTTTGACTACTAGGCCGAAGTCTAGTTTCTAGTTTGCTGAGCACTTGCAATTTATTCACAGATGCTCTCAAATAGTCTCAATGCACAGGAAGTTGAAACAGGCATCTGGATGAGTATCTAGATGTGGTAAAGCTGAGTTAAATATAAAGACAGGATTCTCTGTTGTGGAAATGGACAGCAGGGGATAGCTTTAGCAAGGTTGTTCTAGACTTTTAGTTGTTAACATTCCTCCTCAGGGGCTCTGTAAAGCCCAGAGGTCACTTCCAGCTAGGTGTTCTCACAGTTGCATGAAAACGAATCAAGAAACCAGCACAGAAAAGATTATATACAAGCTCTGAATGCTTTCTGATTTGCCCTTGCAAATGCTCCCCATGCTGCAGTTCCTCTTGCCAAGGCTTTTAGATGGCATGGTGGGCTAAGACAGAATGGGCCATTCACCCTGCTCCCATTGAGTCACAAAGGAGAGACCTTTTGCAAGGATCTGTGTTTCAGTTGAAAGGGATGGAGAAAAAGAATGAAGAAAGAATGAGAAAGAAACAAAAGAAAGTCTTAGCCCTTCAAAACAATTGAATAAATATTTTCTCCAGTTAATAAATAACAGGCTTGGCTGGTGAATTGTAATTGTGTATATAATGCATCGCAGATCTACGGTATAATTACACTCTGGAAACCATTGACTAATAAAAGGCATCAGCCAGGGGAAAGGATGCCTTCTTGCCATGGGGTGACAGGCAAGCAACAAACAAGACATGCTTTTTCACCTTCTGTTCAATAAAATTAGTGTATTAAATATGCAGCAGAGCACCTCCATTAAGCAATTCACTTCCTTTTCTTTTTCTTTCTTTCTCTTTCTTTCTTTCTTTCTTTCTTTCTTTCTTTCTTTCTTTCTTTCTTTCTTTCTTTCTTTC
>JAVCKT010022028.1:51890-63161 GCA_032273925.1 Rhynchotus rufescens
TCCTTCCTTCCTTCCTTCCTTCCTTCCTTCCTTCCTTCCTTCCTTCCTTCCTTCCTTCCTTCCTTCCTTCCTTCTCCTTTTGTTTCCACTAAGACAAGGAAACTTAAAATAAAAAAGAAAAAAAGAAAAAAGCTCTATATGAACCCTGCCACTATATGTGAGCTGTGTTTTAATGAGGCTGTGTCCTGGTCCCTCTGCTGTACTAAGCAAACATGTTCCTGCTCTTGCAAAGAAAGCCATTGCCTGACTGGGCCAAAAGGGAACAAAGCTTACGAAATACTATGAGCCTTTTTCTTTGCTACCAATCACTCCTTATTCCCTCAAAAAGCAAACTCATCCCTTTGTTATATAATAAATGCTTAGTCACAGAGTAAAGTCAATATAAGCTGTTTCTCTCCAACCAACCATGCATTTGGACCTTTAGAGAAAATTGGAGGTGAAGAGACTCAATTAAAAGCCATATTTTAGTTTCCAAAATTTAGAAAATCACATATGGATTTAAACAAAACCTCTAGCTCTTCTTCTCCAGCATGCTCTGAACCAAAGCTCATAACTCAGGGCATATCTCCAGAGACACTTTCTGCTTATGATTTCAGCCTTGACAGGAAAACAGAAGAAAGCATTGCATGAGTGTTTTAAGGTTCTGCAAAATGTTTGGTAAGGCATTTTGGTATGGGATCTCCTGCATGATGCAGAAGGGATAGTATAATGGATTTAGCACATGACTATAGCAAAAATTCCCTTTGCAGCCCTTCAGTGCACTGTGAAACTGGACCAAAGAACTGGAGCATAGCCATGCCTTTTCCTCTTCTGTATGGAATTCTAGCACCCAACTGCTCATGTCATGTCTTTGCAAGTAAAGTGGAGACCATGTGAACCCCCATAATTCCAGCTACTCTTATGCACAGGTAGGAATGAGAACCTTTATTTGTTTATTTATTTTGTCCCTGACCTTCAACTGCTTTATTCAACCTCTCATCTTGAGACTAGGGCACGTTGCATGTACAGGTGCTTGCTGCTACTCTACTGATGAGGAGAGAAGCAAAAAACCCCATGTTTCCCATAAAGGGAAGAGTTAATTATTAAACTAGAAACTTGGACACATATTCACTGAGTGGGTGAGCTGCTAATTGAGAATGTCCGGGTTGATAAGCACTTCTGGTTTCAGGCACCTCCAACTGATGCACCTCATTTCCCACTTGTGCCTCCAAGAGCCAAAGTTTACTAATGACCCTTTGCTTGAAAGAAGCAAGGAGAGAAATTGAGCTGCACTTGCTGTCACTTCTTCCCTCCCCGGGGCCTGGAAGGGAGGGGAAGCAATGAAAGAGTAGTTGAGTTGAGAAAGTTTCCTGACTCAGCAGTTGTGCGTTCATTCGCAGAGGCACTGCTGCCACCACTGCTAATAGGCTGTGGTAATGGAGAGGCGTCTCGCAGGCAGGACGGTGGGAGGCTGATCAGCTCCAGCAGAAGAAGTGAGGTCAGTGGTAATGAACGACAGCAAAGAGGAATGCAAATTGCGGGAGGATTTATGGAGCAGTTTCTGCTCAGCGAGCAGATTCCAGATAAGTGGAGTGTTAATAAAGTCGGCAAGCTCTTTGGCTGTGCCAGCTGTTTGACAGAGACTGGCATGCTTTTTTGACTGGCATTCACCCAAGACTGGGTGCAGGGGTGCCCACAGCACAAACGCTGCTCGCTGCACACACGTTCCCTCACTGCACTCATATGGTGGCAACCCGTACACATACATGCTTACATGCACTGCAGTGCTCTGTCCTTTCACAAGCAGGGCATGTACTTGTGCCAAACCCAAGGGGTACTAAGAAGAAGCAGAAATAGGTGGCCGTCGGCTGTTAATGAGCACACAAGGGAGAGCAGAAAAGGAGTGAGATTTAGTAGGACCAAGCCCTGATCAAAGCCATTTTTATCCTCTCTTCTTCCTTTAGTGCCTCCTGTCTTCCTTGATCTCAGAACATACTGGAGTTAGATGAGTATCTCTTACTAATTCTTGAGACTTTCCACAGAAGAGGTGACCTAACTTACACATAGCAAATCCTAGAACAACTAGAATGAAGACCCAGCTTACTTTGTGCACCTCACAGCTATCTGGGTTTGAATGTCTTAGGAGCATTGCTGATATGAATAGCTAATGATAATGGCACAGTCATGCTAAGGAATATCAGTCTCTGATGAGTCTGTTATTTTAGAACTTTTTCTTCCAAAAGTTGCACAATTTGATCACAATAAGCATCCCAGCATTAAGAGAACAGAATTTTTTCTTGACCATAGCACTGCTACGCACAGCTGATCGGTGTGGTAACACTTCAAGATCTACAAATACCCCTTCTGGCTGCTGGTACCTTTACTTTTGCCTTCTAACTCTGCCTCTTGTTAAGTTCCAACCTCTGAGTTGGTTAAGATGAACAGATTGCCACTAAATGCTCTCTGGCTCCTTGGAGGGTCCAGTTCACCCCAGCAAAGGCGTGTAAGCTGTGAGAGCTTTGCAATCTCACTTGAACTGCCCATCATATACCTTCAGCTGAAGCTGTCCCACTGGCTTGTGCCAGGAAGATCCTGATTCAAGAAGGAGAGGTCATGGTGAGCAGTCCAGCCACTGACACAGGAAAGAGAAAGAGCAAGGGATCCTGTATCATGCTGACCAAAGTGGAGCAAGGTCTGACGTTAGTGAAGGCCAGCACATAGGGCTCCCTCAGACAGACATATGCTGGGTAATATGATAAGGACGCTGGGAGGCACATTGGGGCCTGAGCACCAAGTCACAAAGCAGCAATTAGAGCATGGAGTGAGCTACTTGCAGGACTGTGGCAGCCACCTATGCTGTTTGGCTTCCTGGAAGCACCAGACTGCATGGCTACATTTGGGCATGTCCTTCTGGAGCAGCAGAGGATTGTGGCACTGCACATCTTAGCAGCACCACAGCCAGAGAGTGAGAGACAGAAACCAAACGAGCTCATTTCATTCTGAATGCATAAAACTTGACAAGTCTATTAAAGGGCTGGAGCTTACTTTGCTCATTATGAAAAATTAGTGCCGTCCTACAAAAATACTGGAGACAGTGTGCCACTTAAGGTATGGATGTCTTGAGGATGAAGATATCATCAGGGATGTACATACATCAGGAGTGAGACAATGGATTTTGGACCTGGAATCTGGTACTTCTTGAGTTGACCACTTTTAAGATACTTTACTCTTCTCTTTCTGCTTGAACAAAGGAGAAGCAGGAGTAGTCAAGTTTCAAGTGGACCAAAGGAGGTTTTTACTTAAGTGTTTCACTGTCTCACTGACAAATCCAGTGAGAAAGACATTAGGTTTATTCAAACAGAAACAAAACATTGCAAAGCTTTCCAGTAAAATAAATACAAAAGAAAAAAAAAATTCATCCTGGGCCAACTCCAAATTAGGCCAATCCATATACAATGTTTTGTTTCTTTTCTGGATTATTCAAGCCTCTGCCTAAACTTTTCCTTTTAATTTAGATCTATGTTAATGCCATTTGAAAAAGCAAAGCTATTTCTGTGAAAAGAATACCAAAATTAAACATTTCTGTTTCATTTCTGAATTATTACATTCCAAAACTAATTGTGTAACATTTACAATAGTTCTCCTCATGCTTCTTTTCCTATTTGTATTTTTTCTTTTCTTTCTTTCTTTCTTTCTTTCTTTTTTTTCTTTTTTTTTTTTTTAATAAAACTCTTTTCAGATTTTGCCCAAACATATCCAGAGTTGGGGGCGCTCACTACTCTTTCTGGATCCTGCTTCATTTTTTTCTTATTCTTTAATAAAATTTTTACCCAAGTCTATTTGGAAGGTTAAAACTTTTCATGGCTATCACGGCTGATCTGGTGAAAAGTTAAAAGAAAAGCATACATCACTCTATCTCTTCCCTAGCGCCTGAGAAGAATCCCAAGGACACAGACATCTCAGTGATATCTAGCATCATTAGAAATATGTTTCCAATTTTACTATGACTACAGGAAAGCAATATATTATTTATATAGAGGCAAATGATCAACAGAAAGGCAGCAATGAGTCCCACTAAACTGAGCGTCTTTACTGGAGGAATGCCTGTTCCTGATAGGAAAAAGAAAATTAGATGTCCATACTGAAGTCCAAAAGAAGCCCTTCCAACTAAGAGAGTTCTTGCCATACTTGGGAGAAGGACTGGATCATCCTCACCTCACACTCTCAGACAGCAGACCTTCACTGCTCAAGGACTTTCATGCAGAGTATAACTCAGTATATTTTGTTGACTTCTTTTCTTAAAATGGAGAGATCTGTCCTGATAGCTTCCTCTCTAGGAATGTTGTCTTCCACATAGGCAGAGAACATGTGTGATAGCTGGAAATACTTGGAGAAACTGAAGTGTCTTGTTTCAGAAAAGAAAATTCAAATGAGTAATCTGAGTGACATCAAAGCTGCTCTGTGTGTCTGTGTATGTGTATGTGTTTGTGTGTGTTTGTGAGAGAGAGGGGGAGAGAGAGAGAGAGAGAGATAAATTCCTTGTTAGACCAGAGCTCCCCGGAATCAGGCCATGTTAAGAAGAAAAGAGACCGATGTTTCAAGTATTCAAAGATTTTTTTTTCATTTCTTGGGCCAACTCTTTGACCTTTGCAAAGAAAACTACAAAAGTAGAGTATAAAGGAATTACTTTTCTCTGTCTTCTCTTCTCTTTTCCTTTCCCCTCCCACTTTCCCTTTCCTCTTCCCTTTCTCCTTTCCTTTCCATCCCTCAGCTTTCTCTACAGGAACAGGTAATTGTGCTGCTGTTTCTTGAAAAGATGCAGTTCTCTCTCAGTTAGGGCTTCATAATAAAAGTGCCAAAAGTGCTACCACTGGGCCTGGCAGGAAATCTGAATGAAGAATACTGCTGTATGAGAGCTGTCGTGAAAAAAACCTGCTTATAAAGAATGTCCTAGACCAGAGGTGGAAAAGATCCATGGGCTGAGCTCAACACTAGCATAAATCCATTGAAGTCTAATACATTTGCCCTAACACAAATGGACAGTAGCTACACAAGTTATTTTCTCTATTCAAATGCTTCATAGCTATACAGATATGAAATAGCCAGAGGCATGCATTTGAGTTCCTTTGGGAGCTGGGTCCACTGATGCCACAATCAGTTGTTGAACCCAGGTGAGGCAAATCCATCTGTTGATATATAGTCCATCTTTTCTGCCCATCTCACACAAAGGTTTACATGGTTGGAGCAAAATCCAACAGTAACTGGATGTAGAGAAGTACCCATCAGTTTTGTGCACACTCTTTTCCTCCTTCCTTTTCTGCCTTGGAAACTCTGCAGAGCAGAATAGTACTGCTGTACCAGTAGCTTAGCAAATAGCTCTCTGATGCCCTTCTATTCACTTCTGCCACTTAACCACACGGGAAAAAAAAAATCGTATCTATCTGCCAGTTGCAGCACAAATTAAAAACATTAAAAAGGAAATGAAAGGGAGAAAAACTTCAGGAGCAAATCTCTCATTGGGTGCTAGGTAGCCCAACTTAGCCCAACATGATATTTTGACAAACTAAACAATTAATTAACAACTATCTCCCTGGCAGATCTCTTCCTGCGACAGAATTTTTGAGGAACACGCAGATCTATGTAAGAGCTCTATCACTACCATTACATGCTGAAGAATAGCATCTAATTAATTATAATGATGGCAAAGATTACATCCAAATTCCTCTACACAATGTGTACACAGCCCAAACAGAGAAAATAAATCAGAGAGCTGTACCCTAATCCACCGGCTTCAGAGGATTAAACAGGTGCATTCTAATCACAGGCTCAGCACAGTCTCTTTCAGCATGCACAAAGTTGCCCTGACATGCAACCAGATCTTTCAGGGATTCTTAGAAAAGTACCTCACTTCAGAAAAAACACGTAGAGTCACAGAATGGCTTAAGTTGGAAGGGACATCTAGAGATCATCGAATCCAACCCCTCCGATCAAGCAGGAACACAATTCAAGTCTTGTCCGCCTGTGGTCGTATGTATTTCCTGACTTGCTTTCCATCCCCAAGTTCTAGCCTGTATATGCAAGGCAGATTCCATGGGTAATAATTTATTTTTATCCAAACCCCTCCTGTAATTTCAAATAGAGAAGGTATTAGTTTCCACTGCTTGGCTAACATGTTGCTATGCTGTAAACAGCTGTAAGCAGAAGATGCTCCAATCTAGATATGGCAGCATTTCAGACAAGGAATAAGATTTCTT
Organism: Rhynchotus rufescens; assembly: GCA_032273925.1. Classification (NCBI taxonomy): domain Eukaryota; kingdom Metazoa; phylum Chordata; class Aves; order Tinamiformes; family Tinamidae; genus Rhynchotus; species Rhynchotus rufescens. Next base: position 58,124 of record JAVCKT010022028.1, read on the forward strand.
TTACCAAGACATTTCATAGAAATGAATATGCTTTTCTTTTTATAAGTCCATTGATATGAAACACACAAGAAATCTGAGATTCCCCTGATTGTAAGGCCAGTAGGTCTGTTCGCTGTTACATCAAGACTGACTTCCAATTCTAGTGGGAAAGAAAAAGCTTTTCAGAAGGTGGGACAAAAAAAAAGAACGGAGAGTGAAACATATTTTTTCAGGTGACTTGGGTAAATTTCATTAATTGAATCACTAATCACTGGGTTACCTTCCCTCAAGCGATTGGCTGAGACTGAATGAATCCTGCTACACCTACTGTGAAGTTAGACTCCTATGCTACCTGGGAAGAGAACAGCATGGTCTAGCTCATGAAAAACTCTACTATTGGTCAGAACAAAAAGCCACATTAATACTTGTTTTTGCAAAGGAACATTTTTTTGAAAACCTCAAGTGGAAATAATCATTTTCTCCATTTTCCAGTTGAAACTTTTCCAGTTGAAACTATGTGTTTTGGTATTCCTTAAAATTAAATATTTAATTCTAGGATGTTATAATAGGCTTCTTAGCCCTATTTTTATCTATACGAATTTGTCTTCCATAATATCTGATTTTGATTATGCACAATTCAGCGCCGCATTGGAGAGAATCCAGAGTGTATTATGAATTTCAGATGAGCAGACTAATCCATGAGAGAGAGCTATATACAAACAGGGATCCAAACTACAACTCCTATGAGGCACCACAGCCCCTTCAGCAAGTGCCACTTTGTGTCAAAGAAATGTACAGCAAAATGCTTTGACTCATTTAAGTAAGTGAAAATGTTTGAACCAATCCAAGTCAAAACATTCTGTTCAGATTCTAACCTTTAAAGTATGCAAAATGTTGCTGCATATTATTTATAAATACCTGAGGGGAGATTGTAGAGAGGATGGGGCCAAACTCTTCTCAGTGGTGGACAATGACAGGACAAGGGGTAATGGGTACAAATTAAAACAAAGGTAGTTCCATCTCCCTGTGAGGAAGAATGTTTCTACTGTGAGGGTGACAGAGCCCTGGAAGAGGCTGCCCAAAAAGGTGGTGGAGTCTCCTTCTCTGGAGGTCTTCAAAACCCACCTAGATGCCACCCTGTGCCACATGCTCTAGGTGACCCTGCTGAGCAGAGGGTTGGACTAGATGATCTCCAGAGGTCCCTTCCAAACTCAACCATTCTGTGATTCTGTGATTCTGTGATTATGGCAAAGAAAATGGTGTTCTCCCTTGGAGAATAATTTCCATGGGAAATTTCATGCCTGGGGAAATTGTGGCAGCTAAGTGGCTCTTTGCCATAGGTTGAATCTTTACTGCAGCTGGAGGGGTAAATTGCTGGAAGCGTGTGCATACATGAGCTACCTTAATTTCATATTATTTTGAAATATTTAGTAATAAAGTTAAAAGAGTCTGCTATAAGTCAATCTGAGAAGCTGAAAATCTAAATTAACTATTAGCCCAGGTTGACATTCATGAAGTTCGTCATTTCTGACTTTAATTTGGCTAAGTTTGTTATTTTTTGAGCATCCTGAAATCTCAACATAGACATATCATTCTTGGACAAAATCTGTATCTGACAAAGAACTATGCATATTATCTAGGAACATCCTTAATAGCTGAAATAAGATCTTCCCCAGAACTTTTCCTGAGAATAGATTCTCCATGTATAGCCTTAAAACACAAAGTGGCATGGTAGTAAAATAGAGTGAAAAGATAATTCGAATCCTTTGACCTCCCTAAAAAAATTTGAAGAGTCCCATCCATCTCATAGAAAAATAAAGAAGAAACTAAATCCACATATTTTTGCATCTCACCCCCTCTCTTTTTGTCTTTTTATGATAAAAGGTGTAATGCAACCATTCCTTCCATCACAGCATCACAATCTCATGCTGTGACCAATCAATGCTCTCTATTATCACTTATTACCACAAAAGCCACAACACTAATCTGTCAAATATGGAACAAGGTCCCAATGCATTTCTATGCTGTACAAGCACGGAACATAAAGATAATCTTTGCCCCAAGGGAAATCTAAATATAAGACAAAAGAATGAGTGGCTAAAGAGAGAAGGAAAAAGTTGTTACTGTGAGGGTGACTGAACACTGGAACAGGGTGCCCGGAGAGGTTGTAAAGTCTCCAGCCCAGGAGATATTCAGAAGATGTCTAGAAAGGGTCCTGCTCATGGTGACACTGCTTGAATGGAGGGGTTGGGCTAGATAATCTCCAAAGGTCCCTTTGAACCTCTACTGTTCTCTGATTCTATATGTTTCTGTGAGTTGGAGAAGAAGAAAGTGGTAAGACCACACATGGCATTGTAAGAGGCAGATCTCTGTACAATGGATGCTTAGCAGTTATTTTGGTTTTCGTTTGGGATTTTCTTTTTTTCTTCTTCTTTTTTTAATTTTATTTTTTTCTTTTAAATATGTTCTTTTTTTCTTTTCTTTTAAATATATTCTTTTTTTCTTTTTTTTTTTAGGGGAAAAAGAATTTCAAATATATTTGTTTTTAGAGGTAGAGGTATCTTTGCAGATGCTGACAGGGAGCAGAGAAGAAAGATGTTCTTTGCAAACCTGACAAGTGGGTGACTGTTACCAGCACCGAGAAGCAACTAGGAAAGGTAGCTCACCTGTCACTGCCAGGCAGGGAAAACACACCAGCCTTGAAAACAAAAACAGGCTGATTACATTGGAAAGTGGTTAAGGAAAAGTTGGAGAGAACACTGACATAGTCAAAGCAAAGGGATACATGGTAGACCTTATAAAGGCATTCTGCAGAGCAAAATGTTAAGGGGAAGGCTAAGCTCTGAGGTGAGACCCTGGCTTACAGATGCTGCTCTCCAGACATGGTCTTCAATTTTCAACACTGTGGGGAGGGGAGTTAAAATTTTGCCCTTTAACCTCTGTGCTGGGAGTATCTATTCCCAAATACAAGTTGGAAATGGGGAAGAAAGGTTGAACATTCAAAACAACATAACAACATCTTTTTTTTTTTTCCTCCAAGGGATTATTTCTTTTCCACAATTTACTACTGGTCTGAACCAATGCCTTGATCTGAGTCCAGGTCCAGGTTTCACAGGTGTTTGCTCAGAACTCAGAGCTGGATATTAGGAGCACAGTGAGGCTGGACAGCAGGTGCCCTGCAGTCACAGTCAGTTCTTGTGTGCAGACAGCAAGAATCAGCTTCTTTGGTGAGCACACTTAGCAGGGCAAAAGGAGGTCAGAGAAAGTGGTAGCTGGCTCAACGGACCTTAGCTGGAAGTAGAACTACTCAGGTACAGCACTGATACTCTTCCTAAAAGAGCTGGGAAAAGAGAGACAATACAATTTTAGGAGCTTAAAATTCAACAAAACTCCAGAAAGTACCCCCTCTCCAGCTGCACTTCATGCAGGGTGATAAGGTCACTTTATTACCTCAGGAGAGCAGAAGTGCTGGAATGACATCTGCAATGAATGGGGCTCAGTCACGATTTTTCTGAGGGAGACTACCTAGCTGTGTAATAAAGCTGCAGGTCATGCCAGGGCTATCCTTCTCCACCAGGACATTTTTACATTTCAATGTTGAAACACACAGACAGCATGTAAGAGGGAGAAGCAATGGGCAGATAAAGTATGGTGAAAATAGGACAGGTCTAACGTTCACTGTCAGAGCTTCAGGGTAGAAAAACACACAGTTGCAACACAAGCATAGGTGAGGGTAACACAGATACTGGGTGAACATGGCCTCTCTGAGACCCAACTTGAAAGAGACAGAGTTGGAATCAGACTAGCAGACACTCATGGAAGACCAGCACCACAATACAAGCTAAGAATCACAGAGAGGGAAGAGAAAAAGTGAATGGAGATCATTCACAACATATGCTTCAAAAGGAGAAAAGATACCAATGTAGGAATACTGTACTAGCTGCAGGTTGAGGATGGGGAGGGCACATTTTTATATAAAGGCACCTCTAAACGGGAAATTCATCCCATGTTCTGTTCTTTCTGCCTCTGAATAACAGGCACAAAAAGAAAAAAAAAAGGCCAAAATCTGAGACACAGAGGACTGTATTCTGAAATTTGAAATGCACTTTAAATAGCAACTGTTTCAGAGATGTTTTCTGACCTGAGCAGAGATGCATTTGGCCTCCCTCCTCCTTTTTTATTCTTTCCCTTTCCCTCTACTTTTTTCCTTTGTGAGGAAACACTCAAAGCTGAAGGAACTCTAAAACACCAAGCCTGACCATGCATGGGGCAAAATCTGCTCATTCCAATTATCTGCCAGCCTAATCATAAAAACATCACAGTGCACGCTCCATATGTCATTTTTATTGAATTCATTCAGGAGATTCTCGATTAATCTTTTATTATTCCTTTTCAAATCCCAAGGTTCCCATAACAAGGGCTGATCAGCTAAAGCAATTCTTGCACAGAGAGGCAATGGTAAGAATTACTTTGGCTCTCTCATCCATATGTCATTTCACAAGAACTTCTTACAGCTTCTTCTTAGAGCACATTCTGCTTGGAAAAGACTGTAGGCTCTACATGCTTCTTGACCTTCACTCCCCCAGCTAGGAGAGCATGACCCTCTGCAGGGCTAGTCCTCAAGCATGACCTAACACTGCTCCTGCAAAGAAAAAGGAATGAACACACATGCGGAGTATCTTTGAATGTGAGAGGTGCCTCTCACCAGCTCCAGGAAGAAGCCAAGCCCAGTCTAGTAGCATATGTGATATATGTACTTGTGCCAAACCTAGCATCAGTGGTACAGGTTGAGTCCAATGCAAGGAAAAGAATGGGGGCCTTTTTCAACTCTGCACCTCCCTCCTGTCTTCCCTCCTCTGCCAGTCTATCTCTCTCATGCTAGTTCCCTACTTATCTCCATAGCAGCAATATTTATACTGCCACCTGCTAGAAGAGGCTATAGCCCTCTTATTATCCCCAAAGGGAGCTTATTCATATATTCCAGAGGAAAGGAAAGGAAAGGAAAGGAAAGGAAAGGAAAGGAAAGGAAAGGAAAGGAAAGGAAAGGAAAGGAAAGGAA
>JAVCKT010022028.1:63978-78403 GCA_032273925.1 Rhynchotus rufescens
CACTTACATTTTTTGTTTTTTTTTTTTTTTTTTTTTTTTTTTTTTTTTACTGAAGCCTTACTGTTTGCTTCCACTTCTGTCATTATGGTGAGAAATTCATTGTTCATGTGACTGAGCTGTAACAGAAACAGTTGTTATCTCTGGCTGAAGAATAAAGAAAAATTATTTATTTTTCAAACCTCTTCTCAGCCCTTTCCCCTGACTTGCTGCCCCACACCTATTCCTAACCATACCTACAAGGAGAAATTATCAGCCTTCTTTCTATGGATATCTATGTAAGATGAAGGATCCAGTTTCCCTAGGGATACTGCCAATGGTCTAAACTTGTGGTTTGCCCTTGTAGGCTCATCTCCTAGACTGAAGTTCAAGATTGAGAATGCTATTCTGTTCCACGATCATAAGTATAATTTCTCAATACTATGCTGGAGTCCCATCAGATGTCTAACAGCCAAAACTGCAGTGCCTACGGAAGGCAGAAATCAAGACCTTAGGTGTCCCATATCAGAAATTTGGCTTTTGTAAAACAAATAAATTCTATGAGGATACCATCAGCAGATGGCAGAAGAAATCTAAATGGGAAGAGGCCAGGCTCTTCATGATTAAAAAATGGCAGCTCGATATGTGAGATTTTAATAGGGAAGATCAAACTGGGATGAATAGGTAAAGGACTTATCATAAAAAGCTTAAAATATTATTAGGTTTGAGGTGAGAGAGCTTCCCAGCAAGGCAAAAATGTATGTGGACTAAGGCTTTTGTCTGGGAAGGGAGAGGAGGAGGAGGAAGTACAGACCAAAAGCTAATTAGGATAATTTGCTGAAGTAGTGAATATTGTTTAAGAAACAAGCGTTAGGCATTAGATTGTCTATCTTGGCTCAGGCCACACTTTAAAGCAAGAAAGCCAACAGTACTGGAATCTTCCTCTCTGTGACTATCTGCAACCTTAAAGTAGGTTTGTCATGGCTACAGGCCACTCTGCCCTAGACTGCCCACTCCTTCTGCCTGCTCCTCAGTCATCTTTTCCAAGCAGAATGCCTGACAACATGAGAGGGAAAGGCCCTTGCATGTCCAGCTGTCAGGTAGATGCAGTTACAGCTTCTCCTCCATCCTCTCCCATTGATCAGGGGAGAGGTTTGCAAGGAAGTGGTTAGGTGGAAGAGAGAGAAACATATTATAAGATCTGGGTCACTGAAGAGGCCTCTGCAAACCACCCAGATGGACTAGAACACAGTGAAAACAACCATGCTGGTGCAGACAACTGTGGTTGACTTCTTTCTGCCCCCAGCACATTTTCATTTCTTTTTTTTTATTCTTGCTTTTGATGTTGTGGTTAGAGGGGAAAAACAGAATGAGATGCTACTCTAGAAAAATAAAAAGTTGAGGGTTGTGGAGAACATCAGAAGCTGCTGAAGCATTTGGGGAAAGACAACAGTGATTCTCCTTTGTTCCTGAGAAACCACAGAGTCGTACACTCATCAGAGGTTCTCCAAGGTAGCAAGGGCAGCTTGCCCTGAAGGTGGAAAGCAAAGTGGGTACTGGCTTCTTCTTGGTGAACACCAAGACAGAAGCTGAGTGTCTGGGAACTGGGCAGCACAAGAGAGACACAGAGACAGATACAATGGATTAAGAACTCCTTCCACAACTAATAAAACATCACTCCAAACTTAGTTACCCCTTGGTGCTTAATAAATAACATTTAATACATTGACAGTATACAGCACTTCCAGGGCTATTCAGACATGGGTAAGGACTGTTAGCTGTGGGTGTAGGAAGTAAATCACATAGATGATGCAGGCCTTGTCCAAGGTCATGTTGCGGATCAGTGATGAAACTAGGGATCCAACCCAAGTCTGTTGATACATGATCTCCTGCTCTGCTCAGAGGAGCACAGAATGGAGCACAAAACAAGTGGATCATAGAGCCTCAAGAACAGTATCATCTCTCACTAAGTCCAGATGTCAGGCAGGAGCAATTCTCTTGAAGCCCATGATGTTATACTGTTTTACATTTTGTTAATTAGAATGGAATTATCAGAACAGAAAATTTTCCTTAACCCAAAAGTCAGGATGGGGAAAAAGAAAGACTATTGGTAGGGCTAGGTCTGGAAAAAGGAAAAATTGCTTATATAAAACTGGTTGTGTTGTAACATGAGCTGTCATCAGTCTTTACAATTCTCAATTTGGCCCCTTCACAAAGCTAAATTCACAAGAAACCTTGCTTGAAAAATACTTGAAAAAATTCAGTGATGTTCAGCCAAGCATGCTAAACCACTTTTTTTCTATATTCCTTCAGAAAACATTATCTTCCATAACAGTCTAAGGACAATTTTCTTCACACAGAACATTTTTTCTGTTGATTATTTTTGAAGAAATAGCTCTGATGCTGCAGATCTTTCCCAAGGAAAACCATTGCTGTAGTAAAGTCTGAACAGCTGATCACAAAAGAGCCTGATCCCTGAGGGATCCAAATTGCAAGATCCTCTGTAATGGACATTCAAACAAGGTCTCAATATGCAGGATCACAGAATGAGATATGTTTGGAAGTGGTACCTTGTATGAAAATGAAATTATCTACCTAGATTTCTATTTGTCAAAGGCACTGTGACATGCACAGTGTCCAAAGGCACATTTTACTGGGGAGGAAGTTGAGGCTGTGCCAAAAATACATATGATTATCCCTGCTGGGTTTAAAAAAAATAAATAAGGTTTACAGTTGTTACCACTTTGGATTGACATATTCTATTTGCCAGGATCTAATATTTTTCATGCCCTTCCTACTGCTGATACTGCTGCTGTGCACTAAAGCTTTAATAAGTTAGGTAAATCCCAGACTACTCTTAAACAAACACAAGCTCGAGGTTATGAACATTTCCTTCTCATCCCGTTTGGGGTATGGAAGCAGAAAGGGAGTTTCCTTTGTTCTGCCTTTTCTTTCCTGCAATGCTGAATTACTTTGAAAGATACACATCATCTGCTTTTTATAATCAGAATCACAATTCTATCCTACCTCTCCCCTCCAATTTTCTTCCTTCTAAGGCTATTTTCTAATAAAGAATAGGAGACAAAATTTTCCTGAGGCATAACCTAGTGAAGTGATACTAGCGAAGGATTTTATCATGCAGGATTTTAAGCCCATTAGATACCCTGCTCAAAATCCTGGAGTGAGGCTGGAGTGAGAAGTTATTCAGTCAGTGCTTGTGCTAAAATGACAGCCATGATACTTCCCCATCAACAGTCCCTGCTCCAGCAATTTATTGTGTTTGGATGCAATTGCTGGCAATGACTTAACTGCCAGCATGGACACAACAAATCACTTTCATCATCATGTCAGCTCTCTGTGATTAAATTGTGGATCTTAGAAGGCCCAGCCATGTGGGATCTGTATACAAGGACAGACAAATGCAACCTTGGGTATCACTGGGGCCACATCCAGGCATGAAGTGGACAGGGGCACAGCCATGCCCCATTCCTGTGCCCCATGCCTTGCTGCATGATGTTGGGCAGAGTTGATGAGGGGGACAGACATGTCTGACTTTCTTCTTCAGTCTGTGTGGGAAAACCATGCCTCAGTATTAGAGAGCTGTCATCTGTTTAATCAAGGTCAAGGATGTGCTGCTCTCTGATTAGGATAGTCCTGAGTGAAGAAAGTAGGGTGGGACTAGAGCCAGCAGCAAGTAGTTAAAAGGGACTACATTTTTCATTCATTTTTGAGAGGAAGAGGAGGAACTGTCAACAGAAAGAAACATGGAGATGGGGCTCCCATCACCATGGCTTCCCTGCACAGACAGGGAGAATGGGAGTGAGGAGGAGTGGGGAGATTCTGCCAAAGGTGAACCAGGACTGTGCTACAAGGAAATAAGAAATAATAGACAGCTCAGGTACCAACTGTGAGGACATTAGTCAATTCAATTAAACCACTTTGAACACACAGTAGTGGTATTTATCTAGGTGCTTACTGCTTGACCCAAATCATAGTACTCAAGCAGTTGATAGTACTCAAGCATCCTCCAGATGTTGGAAGATCAAGTTAGCCCTATATTTGCTTTCCTAATGTACTACTATCCACAATATATTCCTATTCCACTGTAAAAATGCCTAGAGAAAAGGCCAAGATATGTGAAGCTGCTAGAAAACAGGATGTACAATAAAAGATTTAGTCAAACAAGTATAACCTTCTCTTTCATGTCCATGAACATCTGCCGTCATGAGTGAGTCTTGCCAATCCAGAGCAGAACTGGTTTTGCAAATAAACAGAAGTTGTAAATTAACAAAAGTATAAACAAAAATGGTGAAAGTGGCTGGGATTGCAAAGATTTCCCTGGGAATGAATGAACACAGTTCTCATCTCAGTTACACAGGCACTGCACTCAAGATAGTCTGCAGTCTTTCAGAAGTGCACACAGCCTAGCAAAGGAACAAAGAGAATAACTAACTACTTTTTTAAAAACACTCCAAATGTCTTCCTGGAACAAATCTGCCTCTTGTAGTAACTTTAATATAGAGCACTAAACTGAGCACATAAATTACACAAATATTTCCCATAATTTATCCTTTTTTTTTTTTTTTTTTTTTTTTTGTCCATTCAACTAAGGGGCTAAATTGTCAACCCTGATTGAATAAAGCTCTTGATTTCATTTTGATGGGGTGTAGTACAAGCATTTACTCCAAGATCTACAAAAGAGGGGCTAAAACCTTTCTTTGGCATGACTGGAAGGTTTGTGACTCAGTGAACTATGATCTGGGATCCAAAGGTGTGAGACAAACAAGATCGCTGCAAGTAATGGAGTTATTGAAAGAGGTTATTGTCTGCAAGACCCATTACTGCAGCATTACTGCAGAAGGCAGATTTGCTGCAGGAAGATATATGTAATTCTGCATCTTCTCTCTACTTGATGCCATAGTCTGCTGTTGCGGTAGCTATTCTTTGAGGGTCGGGGTATTTAAGAGAGAGAACTGCCAGTTACCAAACGCTTAGTGCAAATTGTCACCTCCACACACCTACCAGAGAAATTACTCGTGTGATCACTGCCTAACCCATGGCATTGAAAAAAAGCAGGTTAGATATAACCAGGATCATTTTGATTGACACAGCTTAGGCAAACTGCTCACAATAATATCTGTGTGGCGTAGCTGGCTACAAAGGGTAGGCAACCTCTTACATTACTCCAGCTGGATCCAGACAAGGACATCTGCTCTGAATCAAACTAGGGCTAATCTTCTTATTTCTGCAGAAGAACCAAAAGTGTCCTTTTGGCTTAATCCTTTCATTTCTATAGCTACTTTTCTGTCTCTCTGGATATGCTGCTGCCAGTTTTCAGAGGAATGGTGACACATTCCTTCAACAAAGGGGCAGACTTGCAGGAAAGGTCTCCAGATTACTTGCCACAGTGTTGAAAGATACAGAAGCTACACAAGGAAACCTCATGCTGTCTTTTCCTACAAAGCATATAGGGAGTGATTCAGTTGCTTAAACATAGTCATCTAGATCCATGGAACAAAGTCTACTTAACCTCAACATTTGTGTAATCTTGTGTAGTCCACCAGCCTCATATGGATGTCCCAGATACCCTGAATCTAGGACAGCTTTAGTGGTAGTAGACACTGAGTTTAGTGAACAGAATCTGATATTAGTCCTGACAATTCCTATTTGTTTTTTGATGAGTGATGATTAGAGACAAAAGGGTCTAGGCCATGCATAACAAATCAAATTGAAAACATCGACATGTGATATAATGTGGACACCTGAGGAAATTGGGCCTGCATTGAAAGGCCAAATGGAACAGATAGATGCATACTGGTATTTTTAAACGTGATTAGCAATCAGTATCTCTAAGATATTCAGGATTCTAACTATCAAAATCAATGCCAAGGTAATTTCAAGTTTACTGTTAGATACCTTAGATGCTTTTCAAAAATCTAACTCCTCACACAGAGTTCCAAATGGGAGAAGACTTTACAAATCCCAGACAGAGGCCTGGTACAAATTCAGTAAGACAGAACAGATAAGAACACACAACTACACTCTCAGGAGCCAGGGCTGCACAGAGCTGTGCTTTGATTGTGAAATCCAGACACCTAGATGAACTAGGCAAGGACAGAGTCATCCAGGCAAACAAAGCAATGACAGAACCATGGCTTTGCTGCCACTGTTGTGCAATCAACTCTGACATTGACTTGCTGTGAGTGCAATGGGAGAAAATTATTTCAAATTTTACTCCAGCAAGTGACATAACTTTTTCTAGCAGTATGCCCTTAGGTCTTAATCCAATTCCCAAGACGTAAAATTCAACCCTATTTCACCCCTCCTCACTCCTCAAAATCATCCATATCCTTTCCCTATGCCTTCTACCTTCTATTAATTAAACTTACACAACCAAAGACAGTGAAGGGGAAGGCCAATGTTATGTGAATGGAGTTGGCCATGATATTACCAAATAACAAATACACATAGGATATCCGGTTAGCTGTCTAAATAGTTGGTACTGAAATTCTCATGTAACAATTTATTCATAAGCAGCAATCATTCAATATGCTGGCAAATATATGTGTAAAAATTAAACATTGTTGAGAGCAGATAAACAAGCTGCATTGATTAGATAGTCTGCTGTTAAAAGTTTGTTCGTCTCTCATGGCTTAGTCAAACAAGAGGGTAGATAGGCAGGCTGATAGACTGACAGACAGATAGATAGAATTGTTTCTGCAAACCTGAAGGTTGCATTTTCAGAGAGGCAGCTTGAGTGAAATCAATAAACCAATTTCTGGAAGCTAGAGTACAGCTAGTAATTAGAAAAAGGGCTCTGCAGCCACCCCATGCTCAGCTGTGAGATCTGCCTTCATGGATTTCAATGAGAGTGAAATTGAGTGACTTCAATAATTTCATGCTGGGTTATGGGAGGGAGGTGAAGAAGGGTGAGTTCCCAACCATCTAATAGGTCTCTAACAGCTCAATAATGGGCCCATCCCGTGGGTGATTAAGGATGAAAATAACTAATTTCCGCTCATCTTACAGCCTAATCAGATCACCTCACCCCTATCATTTCCTCCTCTATTTAAAGAGACAGACTCTGTTTCTTTCTGGCATTGAAGGCTAGGAGGATGTGATCATTTAAGTTACTAAAGAATCTAGTTCAGACTAGGCTAGAGTTAGTGGATTTAAAATACCAGTTTTTCTATTGGCTGTACAGTAATAAACCTTTTACTTCTGATTTCTGCTCCAAAATTCCAGCCTATGAATTCTGCTCCATTCACAGAGTACTGTAAACTATAAAGGGGGTGAGACAGGCTTAAATCTGAACCAAATCTGAGTGTCATAAGGCATGGGAATCCATCCTTGGACTTGATTCTTCCTATGCATTTATCTTGCGGCAAACGATTCCTTGACAGGAAAGGCCCTTCAGCACTACTGCTATACCAATCTTTGCCTAGCCAGTAGGCTTGATAGCACTGGGGCTTCTTGGTCACCCGGAGCAAGCATGAGGTTATAAAGATGATATAAGGACTGGAAACACATCACTTGGTCAAGGGATCTCATTTTGTTTTTGCATCAGGACTCTGTTCCAATCTGGAGTGTGAAATATTGTGTTTTGCACAATGTCATGCTACACATTTTGTCCCAGTTCAGACAGTCCTTCATCTACATTCATGGCTATGGCTCTGTGGACACTGCGCTCTCAGAATGATTCACAGAAACGGACCCTTGAAGTCCTGGCCATATATACAGCTCTACATAACTGTCCTGGTTAATATGGACACTAGGTAACTCCTGATGCAGCATCAAACTGAGCACTATCAGAGAAGGCAAAAGAGTTGGAAAGGTAAGTCTGGTCAATGCTCAAGGAGCAGCTCATCTTGACTAATCCACAGTATCAAAGTGTTCATGAAGTCCTTCTTCAATAGAAAGATTTAGACCTTATACCTTCATGGCTCTTGGGAAGAATTTATGAAAGCAACAAAGGGGCACAGGGAATTCTCTTAAGTGCACATAGCTCACTGCATATGAGAGGCTACACTCTGCTGCTCTTATTCATCCTCAGAATATGTTCTCCAGGACCCTCTGCAGGGAGCCTTGGAACAACCCTTTCTCAAGAGTTTACAGCATGCAGTAAGTGACACCATTAGAGAAGAAGAAAGCAAGATCTATCCTGAGGGAAAGAAAAAGCTAGACAGAAAGAAGAAAAAACTGTCTGAGCCCCCTTCTAGCATGCTTGGCACCCTGGTATGATGTATGCTCTTCTAATGCATGTAAAAAGCAGAATATGGTTCACATCAAAAACTCAGCCACAGCTGTTTATTCCCATGAGCCTCTGTCAATCAAGAAATCAAGAGAAGTTGAGACCTTGGTGATGGCCTTAGTATTGCTGTTCCATTCCACTGTCCAATTAAGTAGCATTCACAGATGGAGAGCTCCAATCTTGGAGTTGGACTGGGACAGTTCACTATTATAATCCTATATTATTTGCAAAGAATGTCAGTGTCAAGCCCTATTTCCCTGAAGATAGTAGAAAGCACAATGAACAGCAGTTTTCTCATTATTTTCAGGTCGGTTTTTCCAGTTAGTTCTGTACCTAACATATCCATTCAGTGTTCTTCCAGTGGCACATTCACAACTGCCGCCTCCCTCTATCATCCACACCTACACAATATTTTCTCACATATCCAGTTTGCCCTTGCTTTTGTTGCTATGGTCTGGGAAACCTCTTGGCCCTCATAACGTATGGTTTGTGCCTTAAATGGTAGCCTTTTCTTCACTTCCTGCTAACCACAGAAGATAGTTCCTTTTTGCCTAAAGGAAAAATACAAATTACAGCTACAAACTCTGATCAAACGTCCACCCAGAAGGATACTACAATTGCCATTTCTGTATGGGACTCCTTTTCCATGCACACAATTCATCATCTCTGCTTTGGGAATGAGATTTCTTCCCCTCCCCAGACTCAGAGTGCTTATGAACACTTAATGCTACACACATGCGTTCACAACAGATGAACAAGATCACAGATATGGCAAGCAAAAAATTCTCACCATTCATGCAGCTTTCATCAAAAACATGGCCGTGTTTAGGACATAACAATTCTGTAACTGAAAGAGCTGCTGTTATTCCTTATTAACACAGCTTCCCAATTTCTCATCCCGCCTCCAAACACCATATGCAGCCTGTGCAGTCTATTGGCTCATTTTGCATGTGTATCTCTGCAGTGCTAGAATTTTCAATAATCAGGAGCATTTCTGCTGGATAATGGCAAACATGTCTGTGCAAGGACATCTCCTGCTGTCTTGAACTTCAGTCTGAGCTCATGTGTGTTTACTAACACTCTTAGACAGCCCATCAACAAAAATGATGGAAGACCAGTCATTTGCAAGCCAATGAGTGAAGGCTGGATTCAGCTTTGCCAAGGTTTTGGCACCCATTACAGTACACAAGAACATTTGTTGCTGCTCCCTGGGCAATTGTTTCAGAGTTTTGGAGGACCATAAGTACAGGACTGTGAAGCTGTGACAATCCGAATGAGGGAGAAGCATATGAGTGAGATATTGCACTTCTCATTCGAAATGCTTGGCAAAAATATACCTCAAAACTGCAGCTCTGAGAGAGGAGAACTCTCTTGCCCCTTTCAAGGGTTGTAGAGACTCAGTGACAATCAAAAGTCTACTATTGTTAACTATTTCAGTACTAAATGGAGAAAGCAAAAGCACTATATCAATAACTATAGCATTAATTCCATCTCAGCATCTTTTGTGGAATTTGTGGCTAGTGGATAACGCTTGTGAGAATATTTCCATTTTCATTTCCTTTTGGTCCTATCCTGGCTGCAACATTCTTCTGAGTTTGAAAGAAGAGCATAAACAGTCTGGATTCTCCAAAGGGTTAATTCAGCCATTTAAAAAAAAAAATCAAGGCTAAGTTCCAAGGAGAACAAAACAAATGATTAATAATGAACAATTCATGCAATTAAATGTGAGTGTTTATATCCCTCCTTCCCAGAATATCCATGTGCAAATGGCAACCTCCTCACTTCTACTTGTTATTAGAATTTATATGAGAAATATCCATATTTTACCATATATTTCAGTGGTGGAGTGACCTCAGATATTCAGTTTGTGAGCTGCAGTGCTTAGTTCCGACTAAGTGATATATTTGTCACTTGGTAACATCCTGCTTCTCCGGTAGATGAGTTGATAAGCATTTTCTGTGTGAAAACATGCTTGTGGGGTTTTCAGCTAAGTTCTATCGGTAACAAGTTACTTCTACGAGCCATCACGTTAACTGAATTAGCAATTCTCTTCTGGGCTAATCTTTGCATCAGTAATACCTAGAATCTCTTGTGTTCACAGATGACATTGTAAGGGGAAAAGAGTTTTGGACAAAGGGACAGAAACTGAATGCTGAATGAAACCATACTGTACATAAGAGGAAAAATAATCATTAAAATTATTCTTATTGCCCAGAAAGCTAATTCCAGCTTTTCCAGAGAGTCCTATAGTAACAAAGTATGTTCATCCTGTGCATGAGGAGGTAGACACTAATGCACTTCATTAATAAAGGTAGATGTTTGAACTGAGGCCTTCATTATTAACAGATGCATCTGCTATACCTACACACATACATAGGAGACATGGATTTTCCTTGCTTAATCTGCTACATGTAGCTGGGCTTGCATCCCTTGCCTAAAACAACATGCCATGTTTACTCACAGAATTGATCTTCCCAGAAAACCACTTTTCTCATATGTCTAAATCTCTTGGCATAAAACCTGTTATTCTCTTGACATTAGACTGTTCAATACCTGTCACTTCCTCTTCTCAAAAAAAAAATGACTTCCGAGTGACATTATATGATAAGCAGTTATATACTGTGACTTCTAACCAGATGGAGCCCTTCTATCACTCGAGACAACACAGAACACATGGGATAAATGCTCCCTGCCACACAGTTCCATTATGTGTGCCTGGCAGTCGGAGCTGTTGCAAAGCCCTGGCATTTGAAACTTGCCCCACAGCTCTGAGGAACAGACTCTCCACTTGGACATATGTGAAAGTCTCAGTGTTGGAAAGGCTGATGCTGTCAAGGGCATTATCAGAGCCAGGTTCACACTCTTTGCTTCTGAGGTTAGACCAGGACATATGTTCTTGTGGTGACTCTTTCTGGTGTATCTTTTTTTTCCATTGCCACTCTCAGGCAGATAGACTGGTAATTAACTTCTTGTTTTTACAACAACTGTCTCCAGGGAAGGGGAGTTGATTTTTACCGCTCTCTGACATTTCACAGCTGGATTGACATCTCTTTTCTCTTTGTGGTAATCCCTTGTGTTGGGACACACGACTAGATTTGCTTCCTCTCTCTCCAATACTCCTAGGTAGAGAACACAGCTAGATACACTTCACCTTATCTACATAAATGTATCTATGTAAATGGCTTTGCTCTGGTTCCCTTTCTAACTAGTGCCTTCCAGAGCAGCTGAACAAGAGAGAAGCTTCACTGAATAGCAAAAAAAGAATCAAACACAAAATCACAAAATTTTTGCAAGAATTTTTCATCTTCAAAGCTGCATACAGAACACCTGCCAATGTTCATTCCTTTCTTTTCTGCTGCAGATAGCAATGTTCATTCTCTTCTTTTCTTCTTTTCTTTTCTTTTCTTTTCTTTTCTTTTCTTTTCTTTTCTTTTCTTTTCTTTTCTTTTCTGCTATCCCGTTTTTTTAATATATATTCATAGAATCATCGAATCATAGAATGCTTAAGGTTGGAAGGGACCTCAGAGGTCATCCAGTCCAACCCCCCTGCACACGCAGGGTCACCCAGAGCACGTGGCACAGGGCTGCGTCCAAGCGGGTTTGGAAGATCTCCAAAGGAGACTCCACAGTCTCTCTGGGCAGCCTGTTCCAGTGCTCTGACACCCTCACTGTCAAAAAGTGTTTTCTCAAGTTCCTGTGGAACTTTTGGTGCCTCAGCTTGTGGCCGTTTCCTCTAGTCCTATCGCTGGCCACCACTGAAAAGACACTGATCAGGTCCCCCCTCAGCTTTCTCTTCTCCAGGCTGAACAGGCCCAGTTCCCTCAGCCTTTGCTCATAGGGCAGATGTTCCAGGCCCCTGATCATCTTCGTAAGAAGAAAAGAGCAAGAGTTCTCAGGTCAGGTCATGGACTTTCCTCTAAGCTCATCTCAGCTGCGTGCCCGCCCTTGCCAGCCCTGCGGGGCTGTCATGTCCTACCAAAGCATCAGCTTGGTGCTCCCTGAGGTCCATCTGAGAGCGGGTGCCAGCTGGGTCGTGCTCAGGAAACTGCTTATGGAACATGTGCAACCTCGCCTCAGGAGTGGCCTTCCTTCTTCTGCCTTCCTGTCAAAATCCCGTCAGCCATTTTGTGGGCACCTCCATGGCTTGTTGCCTACAGTGAAACCCAGGTGCTCGGCATGGGCAGCGTATAACCCTTTCCATCATGATTCAGCCTACACTGGCTTTGCTTTGCAGTCTCAATTTTGACAACAGTTGTCAAAAACACGTATTTAGCATTTTACTTCTTGGTTAGCCGATTGGCGTTATTTTGTTGAAGATTTAAGATAAACTTGGCTATTACTAAGAGATAAGAGATCTCTGAACATACTGCTGTGAAGCAAGGAAAAGTCTTCAGCCAGCAATAGAGCAGATACGACTTGGTATTTCTTACTTTGCTCCTTTAAAAGTACTTCCTTAATACTGCTTTGCTTTTGACATCATTTATTTGAGATCATTTATGCATTTGCAAGAAGTGTTAACTCCTCACCATAGCCATTAGGTCATTTAATTCTTTCCCTAGCTTACCTTTTAAATTGTCTAGTAACATAAAAGAGTAAAAAGTGTTATTGTATAATTATATGTTTCATATATATATATATATATATATATATATATATGTTTCCTGGAGGATCTTTTCTTCCCTTTTTATAGGAACAGCCTAAGATGGCTGCATGCATATGTATATAGCTAAAATTATGTGTAATTCTTTCTAAAGGAATTTATCTGGTTTTGATCCAAGAGGGTCATCTTCATGCTACAATTAAAGGACTGTGCTACTTCTCTGCTACTTAGATGGTTAATGATTCACTTTTCCTTGCTCTCGAGCCTTTGCCTTCTGTAGCACTAGTAATGCTCTTGTGAGCTACCTGGTGCTTCCAGGCAGGGATGTTGTTTCCCTCTGCGTTCATTCCTGCCCACACTGAAGATACAGACGTGTGTGCGTGTGGTACAGACTGCTGTAAGGAAAGTGTAGGATGAGTCAGAGGTAACGGCCCAGGTTTGGTTGGCTGGGTCCTTCCTACATGGAAACTGCAACTGAATAAACCCAAAGGCAAGTAGGACTTTTCACTCTCCTCATTTCCCTTCCTGTTTTCCCAGAATATGTCAGTCCTACTCCTTGTCCTCTTTTGTGGTTCCTGTTTGGCCATGCTTCTCTTCCAGGTTCTGCGCTGCCTGACAGTCTTTTTTTGCCGTGAAAAACTCAAGTGGCTCTTCAGAGGTCTATCCTAAATTTTGCCTTTGTTCTGATTTCTTCTGACATTCTGCTTAATCTTTTCTTCTTGTAACTCTGCCAGTTTTCTGCCTTCTCTCATGTGCCTGTTTAAGATAGCCTGCATGCACCAGACAACACAAAAGTATTTTCACGTCTTTTTTTAAACCTGATTTTAGATTTTTTTTTCTTTTTTGACATGAGAATGAGCCACAAGTGTAGCTAGCCAGGTAATAGATATGACTGCATCCTTCAGTTTTGCCAGCTTGGAAATCAAGATGATCTGCCATGTACAGGAGTGCTGTATTGTAAGGAAACTTGCGTTGTGGCACCTGCAGCCTGGTTGGGGTCTCAGAGAAGATTGTTCCCCCTCGCTCCCTCTTGAATTTGGTCTTTTCATTTGTGTTGGGATTTGTGTCAGATTGAAAACTCGACAGAGCAGAGATATTTGTGGTGTGCGTGTTAATAAGAAAAGGTTGAAAATAGAGTAGAAGCCAATGCAGAAGGTTTCGTTTCCCTTCTGGGCACTGGCTGATTGGATGTGATGACTGCAGTAGGCAAAGGACTGCAGAATCCTGACATTTAGAACAACTGCAGAACTGAAAAGAAAAACCCTCTGTCCTTCCCATACATTGTGATAAGAATTGTGATAAGAAAATGTTAGTTTCTTTGTGTTAAGTTTGATTAACAGTGATTGGCCTTTCTGTAGAGGTGCAACACGGTGACTGTGCGAGGAGCCCTCCATCCTGCTGGATTGACCTAGGCCCTCCTGGAAGGGCAAGGAGGGCACAGAGTTACTGTTTGGCTGCCTTGCTTTGCAAAGGTGAATGGTCACGTTTCAGAAAAGATGTCTCTGAAATATCATTCCTTTCCAAGGTCACCCTTGAACGACAGACCTCCACCATGTCCCCAGTATGGGCCAGTAGGTTGAGTCCCTCAGCATCAGATC
>JAVCKT010022028.1:80208-98883 GCA_032273925.1 Rhynchotus rufescens
GTGAATTGTCCCCTCCTTCCATCTCCTATTCACTCTCTATCTCGCTGTATGCAAACCCCAATCCCTCTTTTCTTCTTTATGCTTTATTTTCCTGAACACTCATTAACTCCTCACAAAAGACTGTGCCTAGTGGATCGGAGCTGCAATTATCTCCTGGTTCTGACCCGTGTTCAGCGGTCAGAGATTAGCATCAGCAATAATAATGAAGTGCTAGATGCAGGCAGCTGAATGCTGGGGATTTGACAAGTTTCCAGGCTCCTAGAGCTGAAGGAAAGGCAATACACACAGGGGTCTGTGTCCTCTGGAAAGTGGAAGTTACTGATTTCAGGGGGAAATTCCAACAAGTCCTTTACTCCTGTTGGGGGATAACTGACCTCTCTTGCAATATTCCAGTTGTTTATCCTGCCTCTACTTCCACTTATTCTGATGTGTCCCATGAACCAAAGAGAAGCTGGAGCTATTTTCTGCTACTATTACCCTCTTGCTTTTAAACTTTGCACGTGATTGTTCATTTGAGGTATGCATAAAAACACCTGGAAAATGGATTGCCAAATCATGAACATTAGCAAGGAAATATTTCCTAGACTTCTAAAGCAAACATCCCTGACTTTTCGCAGCACCAGTAAAAGACATCAAAAGTATTAAGCTGACTCTATTGACTTCTACAGTGCCTGCACACTGAGGTTCTCAATACACCTTTCATATTTTCAGTCCACCCACTCATCTATTTAAAGTATCCATCCATCTCCACAGTCCCAGAGTACCATACTGCAATTAAGATTCCTAAGCAGGTTTCAGAGTGGGTCTCCTCATTTTTCTTGGTTTTTAACAGCTTTGTTTGCTAAGCTGTGTGGTTTTGTTTGTAGATGAGTTTATAATTTCTTGTCTTCAGTTACTGCAAGTAGACTCTGACAAACAGGCGAGTCTTGTAATATGCTTTGGACAATAGTCGATCTTTGGCTCAGACTTATCTCCTCTATCCATCAACACTCTTAGGGCTGTCTCTATGTCACATCCTTGGCTGTACCTCTGTCACAGAATGACCGAAGTGTCAACATTTTCCAAGAATTTTTGGAATTTGCTTGTCACTTAACATCTTCTTGATACTGAAGTGTTTTTCTCAACACGTAGTTTTGGAGATAAGATTCCAGACTTTGTGGGCATCTCAATTCAGGATTTAGATTCACTTGTGCATCTGTTTGGAATTATATTATATGCTTAGCAGGTAAGCCATAAACCAGAAAAAAAAAAAAAAAAGAAGAAGTAAAAAATGAAGTAATTGCAGAGATACTCAAGAGTGTAGTTCTGAAGTTTATTCATACTTATTGCCAGTTAAGATACTTGATCTGTTCCTGACCTCATTTGAAATATTCAGTCTTCTAGAAAATGGGGACAGAATTCTCATCAGAACAAAATTTTCCAAGAGAAGACTTCAAATTCTTCCTGCTTCTGATAGTTTAGAAATAATACAAGTATAAACCCTATCAGAGCATATCAGTAGTCTCTGAATCTGCTATCTGCTGGCACTTGGACATTTGGAAGTGCAGTGATAATGAAAAGAAAAAAAGATGAAAAAGTTAATTGAAACTTTCTGAACCTCAAAACCTATTCAGCTTGAGATTTGGAGAAAGTTCAGATTTGATTTGTATTCTAGCTGATTAAGCTTGCTCATCCTAAAAGTATTCCTAACAATATTTTACAGCTATAAGACTCCCAAGAAAATAACACAAAGAACATACTCAAAAAATTGTTCATACTGCTACAAGAATGCATTTCAAGCAGACTCCCGTCCTCTTTTACATACTTAGATATCTCATGATATTTTTAATCACACGGAATCTTCAAAAAATAATTTTAATGTTTCATAGGCAAACACAAAGCTCCTATATACTTGCTGACATTACGAAAGAAACAGTATTGTAAGAAAGAAACAATACTGTAATATCTCACCAATCCCAAATGCAGTTTGAATGGAATAAATTGCTGTGGGGTGGAAGGAAAATAAAAAGAAAGGCAAAGTAGCAACATTCCACTTCCCTAAGCATACAGAAAAAGATTTGAACCATACCAGGTTTGTGATCAATTCCAATCATCCCATTTTACAGGCAAAACAGACTCAAGATTTGTGACAGTATCTACAGTTTTCTACCTTGAGGACACAGATTCCAGGCCAACCACAGACAGAAGCAGCACAATACATGTTGTCATGTTAGCTTTCTAGTTACTGAAATCCTCTATTGATCGTTTATTGCCCCCTTATAAATCAATGAGCAAGTCACCACCTCTGCTCTCATCTTGGCTATTTAGAATAGTGCAAAACTGTGTCACTCGATGGCCAAGGGAGATAGTCCAAGGCACATTGGCAGTGATGGGTGGAAAAGTCCCACACACTCCCACACATCGGTTATTCCCATTTGGTAAATAAATAGTGGATGCTGCTTTGCAGGGCTGTCAATCCAGCATGAAACTCACTTCAGAAAGCTGTTCTGAAAGAAGAAAATATCTGCACGGGAAAAGGGAGGGATGGGGAAAAAAAAATCTCCTGGTATTTTTGTTCATTATTTAAAGCAACTGTTATTTTCTTTCTCACCTTTGCTTTCAAACTTACATTGAGAGGGAAGATTTCTTTAGTAAGCACCACAGGGAGAAACAAAACTTGTGATTAGAGTTTTCAGAGAATGTTTCTTTGTGGCATTTTAGTCAGGGAGAAGCTCCAGAAGAGATGGAACAAGTTGCAATAGGGAATCTCAAAAGCCTTTGAAGTGCTGCTCTGATCTGCTCTGCTGGTTTAAATCTCAGGTGTGCAAAAGCTTCAGGTGACTATGCACCTCAGCCTAGAAATTAAAAGACAGGTTCCTCAGAGGAGTGGCACTTCAGGTGGCACTGAGTGGGTAATAAACCTCACCAGCAGATACATTCTGGACTCAAAACTGAACTGAGCACCTTACATACAGTCAGCCATGGTGATACTTGGGCGCAGTGCCATAACTTTTCAGCTGTTCCCATGCCTATATGGTAGGCAGAACCAAATTGGTAGGCAGATCGAGATTGTATATACTACTTTGTACATTCAGTCTTTTGAGACCACTCTTTCGAGCTAGGGGATTACTCATGCGCTATCAACGTGGCCATTGGACGAATGCAGACTGCATAACTTAGTATGCCTTGAAGAGGCCTGGAAAAGCCAGTACATCATAGAATCACAGGTAGGGAATACTGCTTCAGCAAGATGGAAGGCAAAATAGATTACAAACAAAGCCAGTGTCATTCAGCTCCTTGATAACTTTGGCTAAAGTTAGCAGAGCCTGGAGGACATGCTAACTTGGCACTTACACAGAACGGGTGAAGCTTCCTGGCTGTTAATGGATGTTGCATTTGTTAAACCATTTCTCTTGGTGAGCCCATCTGTAAAAAAGGATTACTGCAATTTCCCTCACTTTCTAAGCTGCTTTGAATCTTGCACATGAGAATTATTAAGTGCTGGTATTACATCTATTTTAAAAAGTGCTAAAAAAAATAAGTCAAAGTCATCAGCTTAGTTTTATAATGAGCATTGAGCAATACTCATAAAATTATATACTAGGATCTGAGAGTACCTGATTAGATAGATCTTACAGTTTTTTTCTGCTGTCTGTTCTACCTTTCTCTTTTCTCTTTGAAAAGCTATGTAGCTGTATTAATTAAATTTTGTAGTAGTATAAAGGACTTGAGACTTGAGACTGCAAAGTCTCAAGAGTAGAGGGATGCTGCATGTGTTGATCTGCAAACAGTGTCAGCACTGGTTTCTCTATGCAGTGGTCCACCTCTCTTTACATCACTACATTCCTACCCTAAAAAATTTGAAATTAAAGTTGAAAAAGAATTCTTAGAAGGAAGCCAAATTGCAAACTTGGAGACCAATTCTATTACTGCCATTTCTGGCTAGCCTACCTGCAGTGAGGCTATGAGGCTATTTATACCAGAAGGATTTTTTTTTTTTTGAACAGGTGGATGGAGAGTTCTGCTGTATCTCACCTACTTATCTGATAAGCAACTAATCAGGCATCAAATCAAAACGATCTTCATGCACTAATAATGTGGGACAGAATCAAAAGCCAAAGGTGAGAAGTAATAGGTATCCTGCCCATCTACATGCATATCACCATGTGATTTTTGGGATTCAAGAGTATAAAATATAATATTCACCAAAGTACCTGAACAATGAGAAATTTGAACAGAGCTGCCTCTATTTTGACCATCAGCTCCTTCTCTAAGGCGTGTTCAAAGAAAGCTGTAACATTCAGGTTGAGGGATAATAGAGACAACATTCCCTCCAGCACAATCTCAGTGCACACAGTAGTTATGCAAGCCTGTTTGTGTGTGCCACACTAGGCAATTGCAATACCAACAATATTTCAGGACACATTAAACCTAAACCACTCGACAAACTACTCAACAAACCTAAATCACTACAGCTGGAAATCCCAGCTGCATTTGAATCAGTACAAGAAGATCTTGTGTTATTTACCAGACAGAAAATATTGCTCTGCAGGACTGCCAATTCAGCATGAGATTCACTATATGGAAAGGAGAGGAAAACTGCATTGTGAAAAAAAGTCAAATCAATATGCCTCCTGAAGAAAGCCAACATCAGGAGAAGCAAAGATGTGGTTGTCACATCTCAAGGTAGGGAAGAAGGTATTTTTTGGTGGGTGGAGGAGAAGAGAAATAAATATCCTAGAGGGATGCTTCTACAAAAATTAATAGTCAAGTGTTAGAGCAAAAGAAAAGAAATCTGTAAGGATTAACAGGCTTCTACAAACCTCTGAGAGGTGTTTCGTGCTGTCTTCAGACTCAAGCAGACTCACCACTCATCCAGGCTGATTTATTTGAGCTTGAATTTCCCTTCTAAGCAAGAGGACTAGAAATGCATAGGGCTTGGCAAAAAGAGTATGTCTTCAACAACCAACTCAAACTCCTTTACAGTTTTTGCCCATGACCTTCTCCATTGGGACTCATTGATCTTATTCCTCCAAATCCTGCTTCAAAATCTGCTTTCTTGTAGCTTTCCAAGAGGCTACTATAGAAGTCATTCCCTTAAATAATAAAATTCGGCTAAACATATTCTAATACGAAAACCAACATAGAAACACCAAATAACTATTTTGAGGGATATCACAGTATGTGCTAAACTAATCATTTGTTCCCTTCTCCCATCATACTGCTGGCTCTGCAAAAAAGTCTTCTCCTTCCAAGGAGATAAGGGAGTTTATATGATTCTTCCAAGGCTAAAGGAGCTTATATGACTCCTTTCCTCTAAGACAGAGACGTGAGAACAGAAAGACTCCTGGCTTCTTTCATCAGACAGCCTGTTTGAAAAGAGCTGTCCCCTAGTAATGAGAATCATGGCAACTCTTCATAAACTGCAAAGGGAGGCTAGGAAGATGAGCTCAGACCTAGACATCCAATCTGTAGATGTTTAAAGCTTGGGCAAATTAAGCTCAGCCTCTGTCTCCCATGAGCTTACAAAAAAATATGAACCCAGGGACAGAGTTCATTTTACCAACCCTACTACAATGACACTCAAACCACAACTTCTTTGACACTACAGCAGCACTTGGGCATCAAACAATATTGTTTTTCAAGCCAAATGATTCATTTTCCTCCTTCAAAAAAACGTGCTTTCTGTCACCAGCCAAAAAGCCCTGTTTTCCAATCAGCTCTTGAAGAAAAGCTAATCTGACAGGAGTCAATAGGCATCAGGGTTGTTTTGTGCATCTTTATCCAGCACATAAAGAGCAGTACATCCACCACAGGGCAGAAAATTAAAAATTAAGAGTAATTAAAGGAATAGGATGATTTTTTCAAAAAGTTTAAGACTCTTAAAAATTTCTTTCTTATATATTCAGAAAGTCTTGTTCAGGAAAACAGAGAATGAATGACCTGTGATTCATCTTTGCTTGTCTTTTCTCTTGCTGTGACTTATAGCTTGATATTGCAGCAGAATTCTATTTTACTGAACTTCCCTTGAAGGGATCATTTGACTTTAGAAATCAAACATAACTTCCCAAAGAAACAGTCTCCATGTGTGGGCAGATGCCTTTGCCATGCTGATTAGTTAGCCATCAGATTAGAGGTTCAGAGGTTAGATCAGATTAGAGGTTCAGAAATCAGATCAGATTTCTTCTGTTGCTTTCCAAAGGTATGGAAGAATTTGCTATATCTTATGTAAAGTCCACTTGGATGCAGGTATGGAATGCCACAGCTTGTAAGGAGTGCTAATTAGAGATGATTAGAAGTCAATTGACCCACATTGAAATTAAAGTGCCTTGCACAACCAAACCCTCTCCTAGCAAAATAGCTGTCTTACATTTTTGCATACAGATCACAGGGAGCAGGGGAGAGGGAAGGAAGGGCACTGCTCTATGGATTCCTATTCTTTGCCTGTAATGGTTCAAAGGGGCCCTTGAATGCCATGAATCCTGACACTGGAAGTCAGCTATATACAGACATCCAGCCTACTCCTGCTTTCTTCATGTTCCACAGGCTACGTGCGGGAAGCCCACACACCACTTCAATGCAATCATTCTTAAAATGACAGTCAAAAGAATGAGAGCAAGCATTTAGATCTGCCTCCTGAAAAATAACTACTATTTATATAATTAAGTACTTTTTAGTTATTTAGCTAGCCTCTACTTAGCACCACCTCCCACACAACAGTCTCTTCACAGTATCCTTAGACATGCACTGGACCTTGCCCTGCAGAAGTGGTAGGCTCACCAAAAACCTGAATTAGTGCAGCCACCTGTGTAATTACAGAGAAAAGAGCAGGTAGAAAAGCTACTTTAGTATTGGGTGGAATTGCACACATATGCAGAGACACGGGTCAGAAAGTGCTGAAGTTTAGACTTTGAAGTGAAGATGTAGATGTTTCTTCTTTTTCAAGACTCTATGTAAGTTTACAAGTGAAGCAGGACATGCTCTCAAAAGCTCTAGACTATGAGCTTTCTTTTTTTTTTTTTTCTTTTTTTTACTGGTTACTTGAGATGTTACTTTTGTTGCTGTTATTACAGTGAAGAAAATAGTACAAAACAGTACCTTTAAATGTTTATTTGAATAAGACCAATCCAGACTGTTCCTTAGAATTCATTAGCCCATTTCTTCATTTATCTTCATTTCACACAGCCATTCAGGCCAGATAAGTTGTCTCTGCCAGAAAGCTTTTGGAAAGAGAAGATGTCATGAGAACTGCTACAATTACAGATCTAAGCCACAGCAGCTGGGTCAACGCAGCCGTTTTGAAAACTTTTTTTTTTTGTGCCTACAACCATGTGTTCATATTTATATATCTCTATTTTCGTGCATATCTATTTTCTTCTGCCTTCCTTTGTGAAGAAAAGGCTACTACTCTCTGCAAATTCACAACAGTTTGCTGGCAAACTCTCATTGTTTGCAGCAGTATGATGTTAGCAGATTCAGAAGAAACTCACTAAGCAAATACTGAGTTCTGCTCTGCAGCAAGTGTATGTTTTGGAGTGGTGCTCCCTGAACTGTGCGCAGGAAGCTTTCCTCAGTTAGCTTACACAGTTGCGCTGAGCAGTGACACATAAAAAAGCAGTAGGTAAGGTAAAGATATAAAAGGGATCTCTTTCCTCTCTAGAAAACCAAGTTTTAAAATAATCCCATTCCCAAAATGTGCATATTTCTCTCCACTTATTATACAGGGTGAACAGTCCAAACTAACTTTTGATACAGCTTTCTTTCACATGATGCCACTAACAGCAGTGCCAACATAGCAGAAGTGGCAGCACAGGGGCAAGAATTGCTTAAAAAAGCTTAGAAATTGTTTTATATCTTCACAACAAGGAAAGGTTATGCAAAAAATGATACAAGAATAGAAAAGCAGCCTTAGGGTGGCACATCCTTTCTTTACTTTCTCATTTTCCAACAGACTGAGGTGGATACAGCTCAGGGCAGTTAGCAGCCTGAGCAGAGGCCAAATGGAGTCAGCAAAGCAGAAGCAGGAAAGGAGAAAACAGGATGTGGCTGTTCCAGAGTGAGCGTTTCCCTCAACCCACTCCACATCATCGAGGCTGTTGAACAGTCCTTGAGCTGATTCTGATCTGCTGCCTTAGAATATTTCCGAGGCGCTCTTCTAGAGTGTGCTTTTGAGCGTGTCTTGGCTTTCCACAGCATTATGCATACTCAGCATGAAAAAATGTCATGGATTCAACCATGGATTGGAAATTCAGGAATTTAAAAAACATTAGGGCTTTCAAAACTAGTCAGAATCTGATTTGTTACCTTATGTCCAACCAGTGCTACCTTGGTTTAAAGATTCAGAGATTCTCCAAGAAGAAGGTTGTTTCAAATCTTCCTAAACTTTTCTGATCCAGAAGAAAATCTAAAAGAAAGCCTTATTTCATTTTCCTGGTGGCCTCTGCAGTAACCCTTCTCCAGTGAATGATTTGCTAGCCAACAGAAACAGAGTTCAGTCTCCATGTTAGCACAGGACACATACACACAATGACCACGGGCTACAGCTCAAGCTGGGTCACAGCAGACTCTGTGGACCTATCACAGCAGAAACAATTTTCCAGGCATAAAATGGCTTAATATCTGAAGGCTTTCATATCTATTCATATCTTCACTCTAGATCAGGGGGCAGAGGAGATGGACCACGTATAGGTGGCCTACAGCCCCAATGGGGAATATGCCAGGAAGGCATTGCAGGACTAGGGCCTTGACTCCTTCCCATGTGCTTGACAGAGGTTGGTTTGCCAATTTAAGTGAGCCACTGCTCTCCTCATCTTTTTTCTTGTATGAAAGAGCCTACTAAGCTCGTTCTTGCCACTCTGCCAGTATCACTGCCTCTCTGGTACCCTGCTAAGGGCAATGGCATCTCCTATGAGAGTAACATACCTCAGGATATTCAGGTATTGTAGCAGAACATCCCTCGCACAGGGTGCATCCCAAGAAAAACTACTGGTTGCATCTATCTGTCATGCTGTCCTTACTTGCAGGCCACTGTGTTTTTGTTCCATCCCTTGCACAGCATCAACCCCAGAGCTCCAGTCATTGTGGCCTCTCATAATTCTTGTGAAAATTTTGATTTACAGGGTGACAGGCCGAATGCGTGTGTGATTGTCCCCTTATTCCCACAACCCTCCCTCTCTCTATCCCTGCCAGGTAGAGATGATGTGTGGTAGTTTCAGAGCAGTAGTTTAAAACCTCCCAAGTCAAACCCTAGTATCCCTTAATATTGCTCCCAGCATGTAAGTGGTCGCCTCATGCTGTTTCCCTCTGTGACCTCAATATCCAATTCCTATTCCCCTTGGTTGCTTCACTTGCAGGAATAATACCATCTGTGGTGAAAATAATACCCTGTAGCAGATCCTAAGTACATGCAGTAGTTCTGATTTCTTCCACCAGACCCCCTACAGAAAGGAGCTGCTATGTGTAACTCACATGTTAGCTAACACAGACAGAAAACAATCCTTAAACAGCAGCTCTTCTAAAGATCTCACACTAATCCTATTAACTCCTAGCAGCAGGTGCAAGGGGGTTGATACACCCAGCCCTCCCACAGGTAGAGATGCACACAAGGTTCTCACACTCTCACAGGCAAACACACAAATGTTCTCCCACACACAGACCTGCTCAAACAACCCACGTAGCGCTCACACACAGTTCTGCTCAATAGTATTTTATTGGGAGAGATAAGCTGTACATATGTTGTTACTGTGTAAAGAGGAAGCTGAGCTTCAGGTCTCTGTCAGAGATAGATACAGGCTTCTCAGAGCAAGGTTTCAAAGTGCAGTGGAGATTTTATCTCCTATGTCCATTTGTCATTAGCATCAATTCTTGATTTGGCAGCATGCGCATAGCGTGATGCAATCTCTGTTGCCTCTCTTCTTTCCCTTGGGGTTAGGCACTGCTTTTTCTCATTACATTTTGTTGAAAAGTGTTTATCATGGCAGATAATCTGAGGAAAAAAGCTCTTTCTTGAAGTCATTTGTCTTTTAACCATGGAAAGAGGAAGTGTCTCAGAGTTTCAGTCTCTTCTCTCTCTTTAGAGCCATTCTCCTCTCTCATAGTAGTGTGCTTCAGCTCTTGGTGTCCAGCTCTACATTATGATCTACGCTTTTACTGTATGGTAAAAAATATGGTTGGGCACAAAAAATAATGGGATAACTATTTCTTACTTCAGCTGCCTGTTAGTTTGAGTCTATTGGACTTTAAATGGTACATTTGATGCTGGAAGAATTACAAGCATCCTTTCCTCCAAACAACGGATATCTGCTCCAGTGTTTCAAGAGAGGGGTAGGTGTGTGGGCAGAGCCCTACAGAAGAGATTATGCTTTTGTTTGAGTTTGGTTTTTGAATCTGTGATGCGTTATGGAGTAATTTTTTGCTTTGGATCAAATGATATAAAGTATAATGGTCTCTTCCTGCATTTTGATTAGAAGAGGAGAAAGAAAATGATTGTATTCTGCAACTAATTTTATGGAAATGACTGTATAATACAAAGGAAAAAAAAGAAGTAAAATTCACTTTTTTCATCTCTTGGGAAATTTGAGGATTTTTTTTTATCATAAACTGATTATAAAGAATTGAAATTTCTTTTCTTTCCCAGGGAATAGAAAATTTGATTTAGAACATTGACATTTTTGATCAAAACAAGGATTTTTGATATTCTCCAAATCAAAACATTACTTTTACTGAAGTAACATTACAAATTCTAAGTTGTTTTAATAAACGACATGTCCCTTTAACACAGCTACTGACAAGAGTTGCCTCTGAGCTTCCTGGCCAGGTTAGAACTGCAAAATCACTCTCAGGGACTCAGGAATCCTGCAGCTCATTGCCTCAGTAGACCAGACAAAATTCACTGCATTGCCTCATGGGGAGAGAGTGAAGGGTTAAACAGGATGCTTGGAGCTTATGAAAGCATGACATTGCAAGAAACTGAGTTCGTGGAATCATGACATTGCAAGGAACTGAGTCCGTGGAAATATGACATTGCAAGAAACCACTTGTATTCGCCTAAGATAATGCTATCTGCCCTGCCAGTGGGAACGGGAACATGAAGATAAGAACAAAGAAAATTAGCATAAAAAGCTCGCGCTGGAATACTTCGGGGTCCGTTGGCGGAACCCCTGCGTGGGATGAGCCCGGACCCCAGCTAGCTGGTATTATTATCTTTACTTTATTTCCAAATAAACCACGACTCTGAGAGATTCTCTCGATGGTGGTTGTGTCCTTCTCTACCGCTTCGAAGAACGGACCTAACATTTGGGGGCTCGTCCGGGATTCGAAGGAGAAGACCGAAATAAGGTAAAGATAATAATTTGGGGAGGCCTCAGGGTATAAGCCGACGATAATCCAGGTGGACGCACCGAAGGAAGGTCGGCAGGGAATTGGGGAAGACGTTCCCCAATTCCCACGGAAGGGAAGGTTGGCAGGTTGGAACAGGGTTCCAAGTCCTCTTGTGATAAGAGGACTGGACTGGGAAAAAGTAATAAGGTACCTAATTGTAATTGTTGGTCTATTATTGGTAATTGGTATTTTAATATTCGGTGACGAAATGGGACAAGGGAAATCGACCCCACTGTCATTAATGTTGAGCCATTTTTTGTATGTGAAAAACCGCGCGCATGATTTATCTGTGGAGGTAAATAGACATAAGTGGGAAGTATTTTGTACAAGGGAATGGCCAAGTTTTGATGTGGGCTGGCCAAGACAAGGAAGTTTGGATTTGAATCTAATTTGGAAAGTAAAAGAAATAATTATGAGGCCAGGATCTGAGGGACATCCTGATCAGTTTCCGTATATAGCAACATGGGAGGATTTAGTAATAAATCCCCCACCATGGTTAAAACCTTTTCTGAGTGGGACAAGGGATCCTGGAAAACTACCAACAGAAGAAGAGAAGGTTGATATTTTAATGGTAAAACAGGAGAATGACAAAAATAAGAAAATCATTCTACCTGATTCCAATTCACCATTATATCCGGATTTATTAAATGAGGAAGAAATTAATCCTCCTCCATATGCAGCCCCGCCTGAGGTAAATGGCGAGGTAAGCAGTGGTCATGTACAGAGAGGTCCGGCATTTGGTACACGATCGCACCAGAGATCGGAGGTAGGGGAGGTATCGGGTACCTTGCAAGCCTTCCCTGTAAGGGTTATGGGGACTATAGGGCCCCAAGGGCAACGTGCATATCAATACTGGCCATTCTCTTCAAGTGATTTATACAATTGGAAATCACAGAACCCCCCCTTTTCAGAGAAGCCGGGTGCGTTAATTGATTTGTTGGAATCGATATTATTCACTCATAATCCTACCTGGGACGACTGTCAGCAGCTCCTGAAAGTGTTATTCACTACCGAAGAGCGGGAGCGCATTCTGACCGAAGCACGGAAGCTGGTACCAGGAGAGGACGGAAGGCCCACCAGCCAGCAGAATCTAATCGATGAAGGGTTTCCCTTGGTAAGACCACCCTGGGACTTTGAACGACCTGAAGGTAGGGAACATCTTCGTATATACCGACAAACGTTAATGGCGGGAGTAAGGGCTGCAGCGCGAAAGCCTACCAATTTATCTAAAGTGAATGCGGTGAGGCAGGAAGCTTCCGAGACTCCTGCTTCCTTTTTAGAGCGAATACTAGAAGCATTTCGGCAATATACCCCATTAGACCCATCTAAAGAGGAGAATCGGGCGGCTGTGATACTAGCCTTTGTCAATCAAGCAGCCCCAGATATACGGAGGAAATTACAGAAAATAGATGGGTTAGGGGATCAGACCATACAAGATCTCTTAAAGATTGCAGAGAAAGTGTATAACAATAGGGAGACCCCGGAGGAAAGGCAAGAAAGAATAAGGAGGGAGGACCGGGAATATCAGGCTAAGGAGAATCGGCGTAATCAGAAGGAGATAGCGAAAATATTTTATGGGGCAGTTGAAAAAGGAAGTAAGTGGCAAAGGGGACCACCCCCCACCGAAGGAATGCGGCTTAGGCTGGGGAGGGATCAGTGTGCCGCATGTAAGAAGAAGGGGCATTGGAAGAATGAATGCCCTGAGAGAAGAAGGGGAATGAGCTGGGAAAGGGAGGAGGGGAGACCATCAAAGGTACTAATGACTCAGGAGGAAAGTGACTGAAGGAGCCTGGACTCGGAACCCTTCCCCGAGTCTTGGGTAGAATTAGAAATGGAAGGGAAACGTATAAAGTTTCTAGTGGATACTGGAGCAGAATACTCTGTGGTAAATGAGACAAGGGGGGAATTATCTACAAAAAAGACAAGAGTTCAAGGGGTTAACGGGAATAAATTATACCACTGGACGTCAAAAAGGAGGGTAGATGTAGCAAATAGACAGATAATGCACTCCTTTTTGTATATACCTGAGAGCCCTGTACCACTAATGGGCCGGGACCTCCTAACCAAATTGGGAGTGCAAATACATTTTGAGAATGACGGGGTAAAGATTAATGATAGGGAAGGACGACCGATACAGGTGTTAACTGTTAGACTGGAAGATGAATATAGACTATATGAAAAAGAGAAAGAGGGAGTTCAACCAGAAACCCAAAAATGGATGAAGATAGTCCCAGAAGTATGGGCAGAAAATTCGGGAGTAGGGGAGGTAAAAGGAAAGATTCCTCTGGTCGTGGAACTGAAACCTGGAGCATCTCCGATTAGGGTGAAGCAGTACCCTATGACCCCCGAAGCTCGACATGGAATAGCTAAACATATTAAGAGACTGTTGAAAGCAGGTATACTACGTAAATGCAAATCACCTTGGAATACTCCCTTACTGCCAGTGAAAAAGCCGGGAGGAGATTACAGACCGGTCCAGGACTTGAGGGAAGTAAATAAGAGAGTTGAGGATATACATCCTACCGTCCCAAATCCCTATACTTTACTGAGTTCAATGCCACCTGATATGAGATGGTATACGGTTTTAGACTTGAAGGATGCATTTTTTACTATCCCCCTCACGGAGCAAAGCCAAATAATATTTGCCTTTGAATGGGAGGACCCTGAGGAGGGGTATAAGGGACAATTGACTTGGACTCGCTTGCCACAAGGGTTTAAGAACTCCCCTACGTTATTTAACGAGATATTGCAGGAAGATTTGAACGATTTCCGGGAGCTGAATCCAAAGCTGATATTGCTCCAATACGTTGATGATTTGTTGCTGGGAGCTAAAACTAAAGTGGAATGTGAAGAAGGAACAAAAAGATTGCTTGAAGAGTTAAACAGGCTGGGCTATCGAGTAAGTGCAAAGAAAGCCCAAGTATGTAGCCCTGAAGTTACTTACCTGGGGTATAAAATATATAAAGGAAAAAGGTGGCTAACGGATGCCATGAAGGAGACAATACTTCGCATACCTGAACCTAAGAACCCCCGAGAGGTTCGAGAATTCCTAGGGACAGTGGGGTACTGCCGATTGTGGATACCTGGGTTCGCCGAAATAGCCAAGCCCTTATATGAGGTCAGCCGTGAAAGACCGAATTGGCAATGGACAGAGGAGATGAGGAAATCATTTGAGGAGCTGAGATTGACCTTATTAAAGGCCCCTGCACTTGCACTTCCGGATCCAGCCAAAGACTTTCACTTATACGTAAGCGAGAAGGGCGGAGTTGCTAAAGGAGTGTTAACGCAGAGACAAGGTCCCTGGAAGAGAGTGGTGGCATATCTCTCAAAGA
The DNA here is from genome assembly GCA_032273925.1 of Rhynchotus rufescens. Taxonomy (NCBI): domain Eukaryota; kingdom Metazoa; phylum Chordata; class Aves; order Tinamiformes; family Tinamidae; genus Rhynchotus; species Rhynchotus rufescens. Next base: position 94,899 of record JAVCKT010022028.1, read on the forward strand.
AATTGGACCCAGTTGCAGCTGGATGGCCACCATGCCTTCGAATTATTGCAGCAGTGGCCTTAATGGTAAAGGACGCCGACAAATTGACATTTGGCCAAAAGCTGTTGGTGACTACTCCCCATTATGTAGAAGCTTTGCTCAAGCAGCCTCCTGAGAGGTGGATATCGAATACTAGGCTAACTCACTACCAGGCCTTGCTCCTTAATCCAGACAGAATCGAATATACTTCACCGGTGGTGTTAAACCCGGCAACACTCTTACCTAACCCGAACTATGAAGCCCCGTTGCATATATGTCAAGAGGTGTTATCAGAAGTGATAACTATCAGGGAAGATCTGAAGGATGAACCCTTAACGGGAGGAAAAGTATGGTTTACGGATGGAAGCAGTTTCATAGAACAGGGAAGAAGGCGAGCTGGAGCGGCGGTAGTGGACCAAAATGGGGAAGTTGTCTGGAGCCAGAGATTGCCTGATGGAACCTCGGCCCAAAAGGCTGAACTCTTAGCATTGGCCAAAGCTTTGGAGATGGCAGAAGATGAGAGAGTGACCATATATACAGACAGTAGATATGCATATGGGACAGTGCATATACATGGAGCTATATACCGAGAGAGGGGATTCTTAACATCTGCAGGAAAGGAAATTCGGAATAAGGAAGAAGTTTTGCGTTTATTATCAGCCCTGCAGAAACCTAAGGCAGTAGCTATTGTACATACCCCAGGACATCAGAAACAAACGGATCCAGTAAGTAAAGGGAATGCGACCGCAGATAGCGCTGCGAAAGAAGCCGCCTTAAGGGCTCGAGCATCAGTAATGCTAGCCACCAGTGCATCCAGCACATCCATAGTGAGAAATGATACTGTGGAAGAAAGGACATATACCCCCGAGGAGGAAGAGTGGATTAAAAGAATTAAAGGTCAGAAAAGTGAAGAAGGGGAATACAGAGATGCTGACGGGAAGAAGATAATATCCAGAAAACTGGGACAGGAATTAGCCCAACAGCTACATAATACAACACATTTGGGGGAGAAAAAGATGAGAATGCTGATTGATAAGTTCGGGTTGAAGTTCCAAGGCCAGAGGAAGGTGATACAGGAAATAGTGGAGAAGTGTCAGGCCTGCCAAGAAATGAAACCATCTCGGATAAAGGAGGTACATAAAGGAATAAGGGAGAGAGGTGGAGAACCCGGAAGGCATTGGGAAATTGATTTTACAGAAGTAAGGCCAGGAAAATATGGGTATCGATATTTGTTGGTATTGGTAGATACATTTTCAGGATGGGTAGAAGCTTTCCCTACTAAACGAGAAACTGCGCAGGTGGTAGCAAAGGTACTTTTAGAAGAAATAATCCCAAGATACGGAATACCCATAACTATTGGGTCAGATAATGGGCCGGCTTTTGTAGCTAAGATTATTCAAGAATTAACTGAAGCTTTGGGGACAAATTGGAAGTTACACTGTATTTATAATCCCCAGAGTTCAGGACAGGTGGAAAGAATGAATAGGACAATTAAGGAAACTCTAGCAAAATTGGTAAAAGAGACTGGACAAAACTGGGTTACTATGTTACCATTTGCTCTTTACAGGTCTCGGGTCACTCCGTATATTTTAGAATTTTCTCCTTTTGAAATAATGTATGGAACCCTTCCCCCAGTCTACCCATTAAGTGTAGGAAGGATTGGGAAAGGGACTACAGAAATAGGGCGGGAAGTGCAGGCTTTGAAAGAAATACAGGGTGAATTATTCCCCTTACTGCGAAAATGGTATAAAGGAAATCAAAAGCAAGATTTGGAGATTGGGATTGAGCCAGGAGAACGGGTATGGGTAAAAAGACATAATCCTAAAACTCTGGAAAGTAGATGGAAAGGACCATATGTTGTTATACTCGCTACTCCAACCGCTGTTAAAGTTGATGGTTTAGGACCGTGGATACACCACTCCCACGTGAGGAAAGCGTCGGAAACCGAAGTACAGGAACAAGATTGGCAGATTCGACGGGATCCAGAGAACCCACTAAGACTCCATCTACAGCGAAGAAATGCAAAATTGGATAATGTTTTGGTTGATGTGGGGAACAACGGGGATAACAGGAAAGGAAAATTGGAGTCCCCATCAGCCTTATAAGTGGACATTGGTAAGCCTAGACTCTCCTAGAATACTTAAAACTAACATAACGGCAGGAGCTCCCGTGTTTAAGGGGGTAAAACTTTTTGATTTAGTGGTACAACATGGAACTGGAATGTGGATCGATAAGCCATATTATTTCTGTCCAAGTAATAATCCTGGGAAAAATTATTGTAACGCGCCCGGAGAATATTTCTGTGCATATTGGGGTTGCGAGACTATTGCTATGGAATGGAAACCTAGTAAACAAGACCCCTTTTTAAAGGTAGAACCGGCCCCCCCTGGATGCAAACCACCAATGTCTGGATACGCACCTATGCAATATGGATATGTAGCCACAAAATATACTAGTGGTAGTCATATAGGGAATTGTCAATACTTAACCCTTACTGTGCTTGACGCTGAAAATATAGGTTGGGAGGTGGGGAAGATGTGGGGAGTAAGGTTGTATGAGGAAGGGCGAGACAGGGGAGGGTTCATGCAAATAAAAAAAGAAATAATAGCTCCTAGCAGGTCAGTCGGGCCAAATCTTATAGTAAAGGACCCTGGTGAGCGAGGAAAAAAGGTGAGTAAAGAAAAGAAGGAAGAAAAGAGTACTAGTAAAAAGACAGATACAAATAAGGGAAACACTACCTTGGCCTCTGTGGAAATCAAAGTAAAAGGAACTAAAACCCCTGCAGAAGAAAGAGAAAAAGGCGAGGGGCCAATGTGGAAAATGGTACAAGCCGCATATAGGGCCCTTAATGAAACAAACCCAAATGTAACGAAAGCATGCTGGCTATGTTATGATGTAAGACCGCCTTATTACGAGGCAATAGGAATAAATAGTACATTCAGTTACAGTTCAGAAGATAACCCCAAACAGTGTAGGTGGGAAGACAAGAAAGTAGGAGTTACGTTGCAAGTAGTAAAGGGACAAGGGGTCTGTATAGGTACCGTACCAGCAAATAGGAAAATGCTATGTGGGATTGAGATGAAGGTGAATAGGGATGGTAATAAATGGGTCATTCCCTCAGCAGAAAGCTGGTGGGTTTGCTCAAAAACTGGGTTAACACCATGCCTATCACTTACTGTATTTAATAACAGTAAGGAATATTGTGTTCAAGTTATGGTAGTACCTCGGATACTCTATCATCCTGCAGAAACTATGTATATATACCAGGAGATGGGACATCAGCGGGTAAAAAGAGCGATGATATCGTCTACACTGACGATAGCAATGATGTTAGGAGTAGCAGGGGTAGGCACAGGAGTATCGGCACTAGCGACACAATCGCAAAAGCTAAGTGCTCTCCGAGCTGCGGTAGATGAGGATATTGAAAAGCTAGAGAAATCCATCTCTTATCTGGAAAAATCTTTGTCTTCCTTATCAGAAGTAGTGTTACAAAACAGAAGAGGGTTAGATTTGGTGTTCTTACAGCAGGGAGGAGTATGTGCAGCCTTGGGAGAAGAATGTTGTTTTTATGCAGACCATACTGGGATAGTTCGGGATTCTTTGGCCAAAGTCAGAGAGGGGTTGGAAAAAAGGAGACGAGAAAGGGAAGCCGGACAAGGGTGGTTTGAAGACTGGTATAGCCGGTCACCATGGCTAACGACCATGATATCCAGTTTTGTGGGGCCATTGGTGGTAATATTATTATTGTTAATTTTTGGTCCAATAATTTTGAACAAATTGGTCCAGTTTACAAGGGAAAAAATAGGGGCGGTACACATAATGCTTTTAAGACAACTACCAAATGGACAGAGAAAGAATTCTCTCAAATGAACAAAAGAAAAAGGGGGGAGTGAAGGGTTAAACAGGATGCTTGGAGCTTATGAAAGCATGACATTGCAAGAAACTGAGTTCGTGGAAGCATGACATT
>JAVCKT010022032.1:9912-22627 GCA_032273925.1 Rhynchotus rufescens
AAATGGAAATGGAAATGGAAATGGAAATGGAAAAGGAAAAGGAAAAGGAAAAGGAAAAGGAAAAGGAAAAGGAAAAGATAATTTTCTCCTAAAAATCAGAACTAGTTTTCCTAAGCTTAATTTTAAATAAACAAATAAATATATAAACAAATCTTTCTGAGGATCTTGAATATAAAATGGTCAAGTGACCAATAGTTTGCAATCACTTTCAGCAGTACATCTCATATTGTATTGCACTAGGTCTTTTTGTTCATTTGTTTAGTATTTATGTACAATGATGGAACAGAATGTTCCATTTAAAAAGTCAAATCCTCAAGTACAAGAAAAACTAAAATTATGAAGGCAGTGCATGCTATGTTAATTCAGCTTTCTTGAGCATATTCATTATGATAAAGGCTTTAATTATAGGATGTCATCATATTTTTCCCTGAGACCTCTGCCTTATTCAGTGCACAGGATGGACAAATACTCACTTAATGAGCAGTGATCCAATAGAGTTTTTATTCTTATAGTTCAATACGTGGCCTCAGGCCTTATTTACGGCATATTATTTATACCCAGCTCTGGAGACAGAATTCTTAATTTTCTCATGGGTTTTCCTGTAACTGTATCTGAATCTTACCAAATATTTATTATTTTATTTTGCCAATATCCTTGCAAGATGAAAGAATGCATATATATTCTTTCCTTTGTAGCACATAGACAAGTAAAGTACAAAGGTTAAATTTGTTAAAAATCTGTTTTTTTTTAAATAACCAATTTGAGATGTCTAGGACCTTATATTTCGCAAAGGCCCTTTGCATTTTCAGAACTGCATTTTCACTCATGTTGCAACTATGAGTACCCAGCAGTTTTTCCAGTTTAGCCTCAGAGTTCTTGCTTAGGCATCATAAACATGAGAAACAAACAAGTAGTAGTCAACGATATAAAACATGAGGATAGACAACATTGGATCTGGTAACAGCAGCAAATAATCAAATTCTTTGGGTCAGCTGGTTTATTTTTGAGGTAATCGTTTTCTTTCTCCATTCCCTCATCTCACTCACCACACAACTTATACAACAAAAGAGCCGTTCTGCAAGCAGTAGAATCTTTAATAGTGTAAATCAGACTCCCAAGCATAGGGCTATTGTCTGGCACAGTAGCTTTTTCCAACTCTGGGAGGCAGATTCAAGAGACACTGAATCATGATACCTGAGGTTTAACCTGATAACATTTAATTATCCCTTGATGTCTGTGCACCAGCAGAAGAGGTGTTTTTCAGATGAGCAGTACTAATGTTTCCACTGGGAGATACACACGATATAGATTCTGTCTTCGCCTTCTACCTATGAAAGCTGAACCAAGTTCTGTGTAAGACTCTGAATGTCTTGTATCCGCACTGTTTCTGACATATCACCATTTACCACTTTACCCCTCCACTGGTATCTTGAGATGATTTCTAGACATCCTTTATGTGAGGGTCTTCCTCTCTCCTGTATCTAGCATATGGAGTAGTTTGTAGCAGTTGTGCAAAGACTTCATTTCAAATCTCAGTTCATTGACTAAACATCTGATTTCAGCTCTCCCTCTGCCATCATTCATCTGTATAATCATATTATTTAATTCTGGAAGGCCTTTGGGGATACAGTTTGTATGAACAAAACCTTCTAAAGTCTTGAACCATATAATCAATAGCAGCAATGTGGTTTTCATTGAAAGCAATGCTTTAACCCCTCTTGTATGGCAGATTAAGAGCTAATGCCAACTACTGACCTCTTACCTGTTTGGTGCAGCTTGTCATGATCCTTAAACCACAGCATATACTAAGTATGATAAATACGTTTTCCTGAAGTCAAAGCTCAAGTTGTGCATCACTGTGAAATGAGAAATTCAAATAGCAAAATATGGGATATACTTTGTTCAGCTTAGAAATACAGCAAGTACATATGACAGCAATAATCACATCACTGTCAGAGAAAATGCGATACTCAACAGCAACCAAAATCTACCATTTAAAAGTCTAAGGAAAGGCACCTCCTAATTCATCTAATTGTTTATTCCCAGGCATGAAGCCATATCTCAGCCACTGACCAGATGAAATTGGAAAGGGCTTTACGACTTGACTAAAACACATGCTGATGATGAATAATTTATTCATTAATAAAAACTAATAAGCTCCCCCCACAGAAATAAATTTCTTTTAATATTCCCCATCTCACTATGGTGCAGAAAAGAAAACATGGCTTCTATGAAGTCCTTCTACTCCATCATTATTTTATGTTTATGCAGAATATTTCGCTGATCATGTTTTCATGGTCCATATATCTTGACTTTTCTTTTGTTTCCCTTTGCTAAATAGATTGTAGTATATAATTAAAACAACAGAAATCTATCAATGCCACAAAAGTCAAGGCTAGAGCTGTTCCTTGACCTTATAGCACTAGTAGACTCAAGCAGAAGTCACATGGGTAGTATGTGCTAAATATAGAGGGTTGTTCAAGGTAGTGTATGTTCCAAAAAAAAGTATCACCAAGGCTATTATGCTTAATCATAATGCTATATTTCTTAAAAAGTACAAAGCAACTCCCTTTGAAATCATCTTGTCACTTTTTAAAAATGTTTCTGATATTGTTACTCTTGTGCAGCATCTTCCCATAAATTACAGCAGATTAAAAACTGTCACTAGAGGTGAAATTCAGTTTCCTGCACATCATTATTTACTGATGCTCTGTGTGGCTTAGGTTATGCCCTTACCTCTCCATAAAGATGAGTCTCCTAAAGATCCTCAGGGTTATCTCCCAGTTCCATAAAGATGAACTAAAAATGGCACCAAGAACCTATCGATAGATATCTGATTTCTATCCTACCTGCCTTGGGCTGAACATCTTGCTTTGCTCTTCTTTTGAGTAGGCCATGTTTCTATGGATCACTCTGGAGAACTATACATTAAGAAGAAAATTTCTCTCATAAAGTTGTATACAAATTGAAGTCTCAGGAATACACATCCTTAAGAGTGTTAAGTCAAACTGCATTTTGATGGTCCTGGAAAAAAAAAACATACTGCTGATATATTGCACTTGCTGCATGATTTTCCTTCACCAGTCTGAAGAAACAAATAAATAATAGTTATAAAAAATGAACCAATTCCTTCAGCACCTCTCCAAGGAGTCTAAATGAATCTTTGAGTAGGTCTTGACTTGAACAAGTAAGTAATACCTCCTGTGGCATACCTATCCTATGTGCTTGTTAGGATAGGCATACCTATCCTATGTGCTTGACTGAATCAGCTGTTAAAATCACACAAGGTTTCCAAATTACCATTTGAGCTCCTTTCAACAAGCTCTGCTCCCTCATGCTGCTGCCCTCTGGAGTCCTGCTGCCAGAGCTCAGCTTTGGAGGTGTTCAGGATCCTCTTCCATCTCTCCGTAAGTGTGCGCCTGGTTGAGCAGAAGCAGGACTCCTTAGCTCTGCTCTGACATTTCTGATCCTCATTCTAGGAACAAACATATACTTAAAAATCAGCAAGACTGCGCTTGTTCCAGAGGCATTATCTACAATGTTGTGGCTGCTATATTTAGCTCTATTTGTTTATCTGCTTACTTACTTTTTTTTAATGTATTGTCAATACATTTTAATCTCAACCATAAACAGCCACTGCCGGCTATGCTGGGCATTGAATCAAAGAAAAAGGAGACATCTGAGATGGAGATGAACAACCTGAAGCCTTCTGATAGAAAAGCTCAGTATTCTGTCTTCAACAAATCTCTCCCTAAAAATAACTTGTGGTCTATTCTAGCAATCTCCTTTGTCTTAGATATTTATCACAATTATTAGCTTATGCTAATGTAGGGCATGAGAGTATAGAAATAGGATACCTAGTGTTCAGAGAGTCACCACAGTCACCATATAGCCATCTCCACCTCTTATGGGCAGGGTTACAAGCAGTCATGCTCCAGCCATATGGCAGAGACCTGCATATATTGCCTCCAGTGGCTGTTCTCATGAATCTTACAGAAATGAATGAGGGCCTTGCTTTGCAGGAGGGATGAGCATCCACCTCTCCCTCAAAAATCCATCTGTGGCATTTAGACTCTGAGAACTTGATTATGCAAGATGCAAAATACCCTTGCATTGCTCAAAAAATCTTTCTAAGTAGAAGCTTAATAACTGCCAATGTGGTGTTCATCTTCTTAAAAATACCCTGAAGTACTTTGGTGGATCATGATGGAGATCTCATTAGTTTGCAGAAGTGAGTGAAGGATTATGACTTGAGCAAAGAGTCAAAAATCAAGACCCCACAGATTAGCTTGAATACCAGGTGTTCTTCATCTCTTTTTTTCCACCTAGGAGAACATAACATTCTAGTTCCCTCTGTCATCCCCACTACATGTTTCCCAAACAAAAAAATTCTTACCTATTTTGCTTTATTTAAATATCCCAATGGCTGTTCTTCCATGTCTCCTGTCTATTCAATGCAAGTGAAAACCGTAAAATGAAGTTGAGTAATTCTGGCACCCAAAGAAAGTGCAAGGAGACACTTTTGAACAGCCAGAGGACACAAAGGCAATGCCATATTATACTCTTTGTCATTCCAGTTTTAACAATAACAATATTAATCACCAGCACCACTGAAGTCTTGTGTGCAATTAGCATTTCAACGCCCTCTCCCTTTGCCTGGGTGGAGCGGTTGCCTCCATTGTGAGCAGCACTTAATCGTGGAGCAAGAATGGACGGCTCTGGGGTTGCGCTTTGGAAACGGGTGGTGGCTCAGCGGGTAGAGGCAGGCTCGAGTTTCTTTGTTTGTTTGTTTATTTGTTCCTGTACTTGTACTTCTGCTGTGTTAACTCATGGAAATTGCTTAGGGACAGATTTAAATCAAAACAGACAGTTTCCATTTTTGCTCTGTAACTAGTAAGATTTGTTTAAAACGTGCCGCTGCTGGAACATAAGGCATGTCTGGAATGTTTGTTTACTTGCTGTTCGGAGCATGTGCCCTTTTGTTAGGAGACGAGGGCTTTCTGTGGAACAAATCTCCAGTGCCAGTGGCTGAGCCCCTTTAAATAATGGATAATAATTATGCATTGCAGTGGGTTCTTCTTATTTTTTTGTCTCCTTTTTATTTTTTTTAATAAAGATGTGTGTATGTTATTTAATGCAACAGCTTCAAATATTAAACTCCTATTCTATTGGTCTTTCAGAGACCTCTACAAACTGCGCAAGCACTCACATGTAAATGGTTCCTAGGATTATGCCTCAGCAACTTGAAAATGTTTGTATTTCTTCTGTGTTGCGTATATTTTGCTTACCCAAGCAGACAAGTCCTTTCTGGTTAATCCTACCCAGTTCTGTGACTTGCCCATCCCATGGGGATTTGGTGCATGGAGGTTATTTGTTCTATTAATCAGGAGGTTCCTAAATTCTAATCCTTGGTAAAGCACTGGATTGCCATCTGACCTTGGCAAGTCACTTGACCTCCTTTTGCCTCAGTCAATCCAGCTGGAAAATTGGGTAAAAAGCAGGACTTTACTGAAAACCAGATGCTGCATCTGAGATGAGATTCCCTTTGTAAATAATAAAGCAAATAGAGTTACAAAAACGAACTTTTGCAAAGGACAGCTTTCTGGACTTCACTAATCTTTACTACATTTTATGTAAGTCTCATTACATTTTATATTTTGGTAGGTGATTCATCAAAACGGCTGGTTTGACAAAGCAGTGTATCCTGGTGGGTAGGTGGCTGATGCAACATTTATGCAAGGAGTTTTGTTTAACTTGAAAGGCCACATAGCTTTCTTCATTTTCTTCATTTAGCCAATTTACATTGGCTTCCTTCTGATGTAGGAGGAATGAGGTAATGAAGGGACTTGACATAGACGCCATGTGTGCCCGAGCCAGCAACATGCCACAGGCCAGATTCTCTGGCCTGCTCTGCTCTGCCTCGCTGTTCCTATGGGAAAAAGGGAACAAGAAGCAGCCAGCTCTTCTCTCCAGATTTCTCCTGATTTGAAGAGGCAAAAGTGCATTTTTATGAACCGTGCACCCTTGTATCAAAAAGGAAACTTACTCTCCCAAATTCTCACGTTACTCTGTTGTTCATTCTTTGCTCTGGCTGACTGCTGAGCATTAGCCTAATGATGTAAGTGGTGCTCTCTACACAAATACATTGAACATCAGCAGGGACTGGAGTGACAAATGCCCTTCTTACAAATCTAACAGAATCCTGGCATTTTATCTAGCAAATCAAATTCGGCTCAATACAAAAGCTTTTACTTGAAAGTGTAACAAATGGGCAATGGAGGTTAACATTATGGTTTGACTGGAAATGACATCCCAATAGTGAATAAAAGATAGTAGAAAGGTGAAAAGTCATCATCAACTGATGATTTGCTGGCTGCTCCTGCACAAACTTAGAACATTGCAAGAAACTTTCTTTGTTCATTTTTGCGCACTATGACAGTTGCTCACGCTCCTGCTTAATTTACTCTTGCTTCCAAAATCGTTAGACACCTGACAGCTCTGTGTGATTTCAGAGAGTTCAGCAATGCTAGCAGGAATTTTCTAAAGTCACGATATCGAGTTAAGTGACTAAATAGGGGCTGGAATTTGCCTGCAGGTTTTTCACTTTTAAAGAAGAGGTGCTCTCCATATTTAAGATTCATTTAGATCTAAAACATAGAGCAGAACTCAAATGATAGAGACTCAGCTAAAATGAAATTAGAATAAAGTTGTGATACACGCCCAGAAAACTGGAACTGCTAACATTCACAAAGGGAAGTGAGTATGAATTAATTCTCTTAGAGACAATTAAATATTCATTGTTTGTCATTTTCTTTTTCTCCCAATTCTTCTACTGGTCTTTTATTCTTGGTGGCAAATGTTCACATTTCTTCTTACTAATTCTCTCTGACAATAAGTTGGCAGTCTTCCCTGCAAAAAATGTTGGTGGTGTTTTAGGTCGGCCTCACCCTTAGGGAGAAAAGGAGCATGGTAGGCATGTTTCTTGTCATAAAAATATAGACAGCTATTTTTTCTTTGATTCCATAGCAAGAGCTTCTATTTACTGTGCACAGCACACAGTACACAAAATACATTGTGTGTACTTTCTAATATTTAGACTACTTTTCCATGTGGCAGGTAATCTTCTTTAACTGGTAAATGAGTGGTGTGATATCACTTTTGAATGGAGTCTCTCATATCATCTCCCATGAAGCCCCACTAAATAAGTATCAAATAAAGAATATTTCTATCATCTGTCAGCAAAAAAATATGAAATCATGAAAGCAACTCAAAATATCAGTCAGGTATTTTAGAAAGAACTTCTTTTGTGAACTTGGGTTTTATGAAGAAACAGTGGACTTTTGCATGTGGAAAATTCCAAACTGTACCACACATTTTCATCTCAAAACAAGACAAAAATCAAGACAAGTGAATGAAAAGTCTTTTATGTCTACAGTCATTTAACATATAAGTCTCAACATTTCCACATTTTAAAATGATCAATCGCAGAATATCAATTCAGGGTTAAAAGTGACATTAAAAGATTTCCTAACAGAATTTTTAACTTTGTTAGAAATGGTTCTGTAGAAAAGTAATATATGTATATGTATATGTAACAGGCTAAGTTGTGCTGTATATTATGGAGGGCTAGGCACTGTACAAGAGCAAAGACAGGAATGATCTCTGCTTTTCTGAAGAACTTGCATTCTCAAAAGACAGAGCAAAACAGATAGGGAGGGGAACAGATGCATCTTTGTTCCTTGCCCTGTCCCTTCTGATCCCTGCTCATGCTGGTCTCTGCTGTGCAAGTTGGCATCCCCATCCAGCATTTCTCCCTGCTTTGAATTCTAAATCCACTTGCAAGTCATTCTCCAATTTCAGTTTCCTTCAGACTTTCCACCACTGGATAATTGATGTGCGCAGTAGTAAGTGCTTCCATCCCACTGAAAGACGCCTCAGTAAAGGCTCTCACATGTGTAGGGGTTCTGGTGTTCTGGTGCTGCATTAGCTGTACAGGCAGGCTCTACAGACAGAAGTCATGCCTTTCGACATCCTCCTGCTTTATTCTCTGCCTCTTCCCTCTCTCTCTGCTGTGTTGATGGTGATTCTTATACGTTATTCAGAGTTTGTCCAATATTGGTTGCAGAATATATTTTCCCAATGGATTCTTGGGCCATATGTTTTCGTGTGTTTACAATATTTTCCTTCTTTCTACTGACACCTATTATTCATTTTTATCATCTCTCCTTAGCTGATGCTACTATTTTCAGGAAGTGAGGGGAATGTATAAGCATGCAGATATGGCAAGAATGGTTATTCTTTCCATGTGTTATGTGATGCTTTGGAAATAATTTGGATCTGTTAATTAATACCCAGGGCTCAATCTTGCATTTTCCATTTTTACAGGGAGATATTAATATTAAATCATTGATGGAAGAGGGAGAACTTTTGCTTACTGACACCACACTTGCATTACTTCTGTTTACTTCAGATTTAATTCCTGAGGTACAGATAGTAGCTTCTGATGATATGTTCTGGTGAACAAAATGAAAAACAGTTCAGGTTATTGTATTTAACCTGGACAGTGTCTTCGGGTCAGAGCTGAGAGTGTTTGACCCCCATCTGGATCAGACTCCAAGGAATTAACAAAGCAGTGAACTTTAATATCCAGCTTGCCTCTTCCTGATAACCTGCCTGTGTTCACTGTCTAACTGCAGAACTTTCTAATAAAACTCACCTTATATTCAGGACCAACCTCAAGGTAAAAAGAGTAAGTCCTCTCCTGTTGTCCCAAAGGGACATAATTTTCACTTTCTTCAGGGTGCATTCAAGAAAAAAAATAAATATAGTACCACTTTATCAATGTCAATGTCATTTCCTAAGAAAGAATTTTTTTTTAATTGAAGCCACAGCTGTTTCATGGGATGGCTTCAACCAGCTTATGCTTTCTTGGATTTTATTAGTCGTTAAAGGATGCATATCAGATTTTACATTTTTATGCAAAAATATATACATATATCTTTTATTTCCATCAGATAGAGTTTCCCATTAATACTTAGCACTTCATTTTTTTATCATTTTTTTCATTTTCTTGAGCAAATAGTGTGTCAGTACAAGGAAACCTGTACTATCCACTCAAGTTAGAACTCTTCCAAAGCTTTATTTATGTCAGAGAATTTGGTGGAGCTCAGGATTTTTTTCTGTCTCCTCTCCTTTTTGTGATATATTTCTATTTAAGGTTTCACTGTCTAATAAAAAGCCTGTGTTTAGTGGTTCTGGCTCTAGCAGTTTCATCTCTTGTGAGAAAAATGAAGACTCCCTATGAGGAGCAACCAGAATCAGAGAATCACAGTAACCATAGTTGCTGGAAGCTCATACAGTACTCCGAGAGTCAGGGAAGTAGCCATTGGATCAAGCCTTTAGTTTATGCAAAGATCTCCCAAGATCCCCTGAAGGAACTTGGGAGCTGCATTCAAAGCAAGCTGACTCCCCCTTGTAGTCTTGCTTTTCCTAAGACTATTGTTACCATTCTTTGCTTACTTTCCTTTAAAGCAGCCCCAACCTTCTCCTTCCCAAGCAGAGAGAAAGAATATTGTCCTTTTCATCCAAATGTGTTTTGAGACAAGCTGTAGTGATTGCAGAGGCAGTATCTTTGTAAGCGTTAGCATGATTAGGCTGCAATGTCCCACATATCACGCCCTTCCCAGTCCTCAGGAGTCTATATATTCCTGGCAGTTCCCCCGTGAAGGAAGTAGTTTATGTGTTGATGGATACCATGCAAATTGTTCTGTCTCAAGCAGCTCTTACACAATCAACTTACTTGAGAGGGGGAAAAAGTGGATTCCCTCTGCCTATGTAATGCTGTCATTCAAACCACACCTAAATACCAGTTGGAGACTGAAAGTTTGGAGAATTGTTTTTTTTGGCTACCGATTGCTGTGCAGCATATAGCCCGAGTCTGATTTAAGCAATGTGAGTATAAATCCAAAACTCACCCAACACGGCTTGACTATTCCCAATTTACACCAAACTGGTAACCAGGATAACCTAACTGCCCACATGGCCATCTAAGAAGAGAAAAAAAACAAGCTAAAATTATTTATGGAAGTGCTTGTGGGATTCAGAGCAGCACGGTCTGCTTTGCATACTTTTCATTAGTATTTACAACTATTTAAAGAAAGCTACCAATGTTGTCAAAGCAAATTAACTTGCTCTTTGAAAATCAATCTTCCTTTTTTTTTTTTGAGGTGCATACTGTATATCCTCACACACTTTTTGCCACTGATGGTTTGACACGTTTTTATCTCCATGAACAACAAAGCCATGTATAATTCCATGCAATTGTCTTTTAAGGTATGAAGGGGAAAAAATCCCTAATTTACAACACAAATATATTAGGTTTTTTATATAAAAAGCATCACATGTATTGATCAAAATGACTTTCTTTACAATATTTGATGCTCAAAAGAGAACTAATTGTGTTACATGTTATAAGTGTATATTACCCCATTCAAGCTGTGCCAAACAAGAAAATTGACAAGTAAGCATCTACACCTCCGAGTTGTAATCAGATAACAGTGTCTACAGACTGAAGCAATATTATTCTAAAGGACTTTTCCAGATACTGCCTAGCAAGATCTTGGAATATCTTTATTAATCTTTATGTAGATTAAAAATACCTTCCATGTATATCTTGCATTTTCCTATCTCTTAGTTTCCAAATATATTTGTTAAGGCTAGACAGTCTTTCTGCATAATGAAACTGTTACTCCTATAATTCAAAAACCTAAAGTAGGACAGTTAATCTAAAGCACATCCATATATACTTATAAACACTCCAGGATGAAAACAAAATTGTCATGTATGCATACACTGTATATATATTCTATAATAAACTCTTCCTAATCAGTGGTGCACTTTATAAAACAGTGTAAGAGAAATGACAATGCTGTCATTTGTATATTCTCCCTCAGTTCTCTAATGGAAGGCTTTTTTTTTTCCTTGCCAACTCATTCCTGACAATGTTAATGATTCACTATAAAGCAGCTTCTGTGCTATGATTTGTGACATTCAGACTGGTTAGATGGGAGGACTAGGCAGGTTTCTGGGGAGTGTTTTGGATGCAGAAATGCCTTGAAGATAGCACTTTATTATATTTAGGACAAGTATGACATCCCACTTCAAGGAAAAGGCTCCTATACATATTGAGAAGGGATTTCTGTGGTTTAAGTGGGGAGGAGAAGGTTAGTTTAAAGAATGCCTCTGTGTTTTTCGAGACGACATAAAGATAGGAGGTAGAGAAATGGAGGCAGGAGGCAGAAGGATTATGGATAATGGAAGAATTTTGCCTGAGGGTATGTGCCTGCTTTGCCTATTCCTGTATAACTAGAATATTTATAATTCAAATACTTATCTTTAATAATTAAAAACCAAGGAATATTAAAGACAAAAGGTAGAGAATATTATGTACACATATGTAGGCATCATGCATTAAATCCCTACAGTTGCAAAATATAGCAAGAGGTAGATTTAAAGGAGGTTAAGAAAGTGAATATTTTAAAATGTCTTGGAAAAAAAAGAATTTCTAATTCACTCCAGTTCTGCCAGAAGTGATACCCCTTACTTCTTATTTCTACACATAACTAGTCATGGGGAGAGCTACTAAAAATACACTGCATGGTGCCCTGACATCAGCGCATCAACAATTAAAAAGTGGATACAAATATTTCAGGTTTTCACAGTCTTAAGAGTTTCCTCATGATTTATGAAAACATTGATTTGCCAGCGCAATTGCATTTTGCTTTTACAGGACACTTAGTTCCACAGCTTAAGTAAACTGTTAGTTGCAATGGAATGTAATATTCTACCACATTCAGTAACAGTCTCTGATCTGCTTTCCAGAGACAGCAAAGAAACAAAGAAAAACAGCCATTGCAGTGGATAGAGAAGAGTGTTTGAAAAGAGAAAGAGACCTCAAATATGCCCCTAGGTATTATAAAGCTGTCAATTACAAGCAGGAAAACAATACAAAGGCTGTAACAAATAATTTATAAAGAGAAAATACAAACTATGCAAACAAATAATTAAAAAAAAGTTTATCTATTAACTTTAATAATTTTGAAAATGCCATTTCAAATACCAGGAATCAGGACAATACAGTCAAAAAGAATATAGTTAAAAATATATTTCAGAAGCAGAAGGCTTGGAAACCAAAATACAAGTAAACCAAAGATCTAAGTCCAATTATTCACTAAGGGCAAAGTAGCTCAATTTTGAAGCATGTTGCCTTTGTGAAAGTGAATTTATGGATGATAGTTTAAACTGATGCTTGAAAATCAGAGGTGTTAATATTTACACCTTTGCTCATTATAGCAAGGAAAAGATTAATGAAGAATTAAACATACAAGCCTCTTTGCTTTTCCATCAAACAAAGTAATCCCTAGTTGAATATTAACTCAACCTGACAATAATAAGAAACTCCTTTTCTATATACATATAATATATATAAATATATTTGTAAGCTTTAAAAGAGGTGTTACCACGTATGATTACAAGATTAATACACTCATGTTGTTATCAAACTACAACTAATGAATGCAATCTATGTAATTATTTCTCCAAACTGCAGAATCTATTCACAATCTAAAATTATCTCAGAAACAGTAGTGAAATGCTATTGTTGAAATATAAGTGCATCCTATAAAAATACTGTCACCAGCCCCTACAGGTTTAGACT